>CAUYPK010145446.1:0-47270 GCA_963574355.1 Loris lydekkerianus
AAACAAAACCTTAACTTTAATTTTTATCAATCTCCAATTTTAAAATCTCAAATATGTTAAAAAGCCAAAGTTTCCAACAATTCATGAATTAATTAAGAAAATTTTTTAAATTGATGCCATGGAATGTTAATCACCCAAAAAAAAAAAAAAAAAAAAAAAAAAAAGGAGTGAAATTATGTCTTTGCAGTAACTGAGATGAAATTGGAATCCATTATCCAAGGTGAAGCATCTTAAGATTAGACAAATAGAAAAACAACACCACATGTAATCTCTAGTAATTGGTAGCTAACTGATGGGCACACGTGGGTGCAAAGAGATCAGGTCATAGGAACTCAACATCAAATTCAGGAATTCAGGTAAAGGGGGGGGGGAATGGAAGAACCTACCTATTGGATACATGAACACTGTTCCACTGATGAGCAAACTAAAAGCCCCTACTTAAGCATTGTGAAAGGTATCCATGTAACACAAACATTTGTACTGTCTCAGTATTTTGAGATAAAAAAGAAGGGAAAATTGGAATGCGCAGGCAAATATGCATAAACAGAGGATGCAATATCTTGGGACATAGGGAGAAGCAGTCACCTGCAACCCAAGAAGAAATGTGTCAAAATAAAATCAAAATATCTATGGATACCTTCATCCTGAAATTCTAGTCTTCAAAACTTTGAGGAAATAAACTTCCATTGCTTAAGATACCCAACAGTTTAATACACTTATTTTCACAAGGCATTTTCTTTTCTTTTTTTTTTTAATTTAATTTTTGTATTTCTACAAAGTCCTGCCTAGTCTAGTTGTTACTAGAGCCATACTTGCTGTTCCAGCCCATGTTAATCTTTCTGACACTATTTCAAGATTCCCAGCAGGAGCAAAGCATTTAACAGATTTCTATACTAAACAAGTAGCACTTGCATTGTGTATTTTTATTTTTTTAAGACCCATCTTCCAGCTGTGCAAAACTGTGTACTTTTCAAGCACTATGGCAGATTCCAAGATGTAACAGGACTTCAAAATTATTAAAAATGACAATATATGGAGATTACATAAGCATAGCTATTATAACTTTTTTGATACTCATTATTTACATACTTAGGTTATTGCTCATTATTTCTTCTTGGCACTAAATTTTAAAGGGGGGGAAGCACCTGTATTTAGAACAACATTTATTATAAAGTTATATTTTTGAAAAATGCATCTTCTTTAATGTAAGAAATGATAAATTCGATGAATTTATCATCTAATGGCTGATATAAAATTAGTCTCTAGGTAATGTATTGTTTTATATTTTAAAAAATCAAAATTGGAGATTCAAAATGCTCTCTTGTAGGCATTTTCAGATGGTAGGTTCTCCCTAAATTTTGATTGGAAAATGTAAGCATTCGCCTGTTCATTGACATAGCTGTAATACTAAACCTTAACGAGGCCATTAACATTGTGGTGAAAATTGTTATATTAATAGTAGGGACATGTTTCTCTCCCTTTAGCTCAGTATGACAAAATGAGCCTAAAATCTGTGGTTTGGTAGTTTCTGGGACACAGTGATTGTTTATTATACCCTTCTGTTGTGTTCTGCAAAAAATAAAGTGTGAGCTAATCCTTTGGTAGTGCAGGAGCACTTTAGCAGTCACAGGATAAAAGTCACTTTCTAAGTTAAGCTTCTTTCTTATTAACAAATGTCAGAAATTAAGATAAGGCGGGAGCTGGAGGTTGGAATTTTCCTCCCATAGGAACACATCTCTTAGCTCTTATGGGTTTAGAAAACTTTTAATATTTTAATGAAGGCTTTTCATGTGCCTATGCTACTTCATATTCCAAATTAAGGTCTATTCTCCTCCTGATAGGCACGTGCCACTCCATTATGCCCCATCAAGGAGTCTGGTAGAAAAGCCTCTATCTGTGTGGAACAGCACATGCTCGAAGCACAGAAGGTCAACAATCATGCTTTAACTAAGCTAGGGCTACTTAATGAGAACTTCAATGCTTCAGTAAAAGTGTATTACATTTTAGTCAAAGCCCCAGAGTTGGATAATGGTAAGTTTCAATATGTTCTCAGTCAAAAATAATTTCATGGTTATTCTAATGTCACTCTCCACTTTCAAAAGAACAACAGATGCAATCTGTGGTGTAAGGGTTACCTCGGGATTTTCAGAAAAGCACAGATTTAAGTTTTAATGGCTAATATAACTTGGTTAACTGCTACGCTCTTTTCATTTGACCCTAATGACCTGAATTCATTGGTTCCCTTATGAAGAGCCTGTGGTCTACCAGTAGGAAGAGAAAGAAAATCTAGGAAGAAATTCTTCAGCTATTTAGCTAATACTTGATTAACTGAATAAATAACTAGGGATAATAATTACTTGTTTAAGGAAGAAAAATATTTTCAGAAATACACTGACATTTCTAATGATGGACAAAAGAATACATTAGTGCAAAATTCTGCTTAAGCAAATCTGATCCTCAGGAAGTTTCGCAGAGATTTTTATTTGCCTTCCAGAACAAGTAACCAGAATTGCTTTTGGCCTGATATTCTACCCATTGGTGATGCTCCTCTTAATTATTGTGAAAAAGGAAAGCATCTAAACTTTTCATCCAAAGAAATTACACACCTTATTTAAGAATAATTAAGGCAGAGATGCAGATGTCTACTTCTCCTTTAAGAAATGTTGAGCAATCTATAGACTAATTCTGTCCAAACTCAGGAAAACGACAACATAATACATATTTGAGAGTCACTAAGCTAACTATCTGAAAATAGAATTAGTTCCTGACAAGTCACAGTATTAATTCTTCTAAGGTAAGGCACATCTCATGTGTGCTAAAAAGCCTCAAATTGAAAGGAAACTAGGACTCTGAGCAACATATACTACTCATTTTATAAGGAGGAAACTGGAGACTTGAGGATTATATTGGGTTATCATTTGTTATTTTATTTTATTTTATTTTTGCAGTTTTTGTCTGGGGCTGCTTTTGAACCCGCCACCTCCCGGTATATGGGGCCAGTGCCCTACTCCGTTGAGCCACAGGCACCACCCTATTGGGTTATCATTTGTTAACCACTTACTGTGAAGTTTACCAGATCCTTTGCAAATGGTAACTGGCTATCAATGTTTTGTTGGAGAGACTGCTCAGAAGTCAAAAGAAATAGCTAATGCTTTGAGATGTGGTCTAGTTATCTATTCTTATGCAACAAACTACCACAAAATTTAAGACTATGAACTGAAGTCATTTAATTATGTTCATGGAATGACTCAGTTACTACAGGTAGTTTAGTGGGCTAACGGCTGAAAACAGTTTGGCTAGATGGTTCTCAACCTGTAGGTCGCCACTCACAGGAACTGTATTAAAGGCTCACAGCATGAGGAAGGTTGAGAACCATTGGGCTAGAGGATACCTTTCCAAGATGTGGTTTTTTTTGTTTTTTTTTTCTCACATCTCTAGAATCTATAGGGGGTCTCAATAATAAAAATAGGGACATAGTAGGAAATGTTGATAGGGGGTCTACTTACTTCGTGCCAGAAGGGCAGTTTTACCCAGTTGTTCACGGCTCCAAGAGCCAATGTTTTAGTAAAGATTAAAGCTGAATAGATTTTTTTACGACTTATTTTTGCAAGTCACTTAGCATATACTAGCGGTCCAAGCAGTTACAACCTTGGCCACGTAAAAGAGGAGGCGCTGTGGATCCTATCTGGCAGTGGGAGGAGTGTCTGAGAATCTCTGGTCCTGTTCTCAAACTGTATCAGGGTGGGATGGAGATGGAGTGGAGAAAGAACGTGGCGAGATCGGCCAAGCCCTGGTGAGAAGTGGTGTCAATCATATGCTTTTTTCTATTGGTGCCTTCAGTTGCTAAATATTACTTTAAACATTTCATTTTATTTCAATGAAATATTTGCACACTAAAATTTAATGGACCCCCCTATTTAAAAAAATTTAAACTTATTTAGGTTTATATTCTTTGTACCAAAATGGTCCTAGGATTTACCTCTTATATGTAAAGTAAGATACTAAATATTTAGAAGTAATAAATAAAAAGGAAAAAGGAAAATGTCAAAAGGATTAAATTTACGTCTTAAATTTTTGTTGTAGTTTTACTTAAGTAATGTTTTTTTATTCTTACCCAAGGGATTTTGTAGAAACTGACAACCAGAAGCAGTGACAAGAAAATTAATAGAGGAGAAAAACCATAACTCAGGATAACTTGCCTAAAGATCTACATTCCTCCAACTGAAAATTGGGCCTATATACTTTTTGCCCGTTGTGCTTTAAGCTTTCTTTTCACCTTATCTTTCCATTTATTTTCTACTATAAACAACCAAGGTTATAAATCTTATAGTAAGACAAAGCAAATTGGCATAGCTATTTAAAGAGAATGGATGATGAATGGGACAAAGGAATCGATTTAATTAGTCAGAATGAATTCTTCAACCTATTCAAGATTTCTTATACTGCTTGAGTGAGTTTGGTTGTTCCATTGGCAGTCTGCTGAACTAGGCAGGTTTTCTGAAGTAGGGGATTTGGGCTTATAGTGAGGGCCATTTAAATGGCCAGAAATCTTGAATAAAATTTGACAAGTTAAATTTGCATGGCTTTTATTATCTAGGCCAATGCCCCTGAAACCAAAATGGGTCATGTGTTTTTTGAGGGAGTTAAACTAGGATGCTATGGATAGCCATATTTTGCTATATAATATCAAGATACAATGAAATACTGTATGAGGATGGATTGGGGATTGAAGAGAAAAGATGGATAAACAGAAATGAAACAACTTCAGAGAACCATAAATGAGCAACTATTATCCTCCAGGGTGTGACAGACAGGAGACTTCGTCTCACTTCCCTGTGGCTTTCCAGTTTTCTACTTTTAGTTGTTTGTTAAATGTAGAAGGGGAAGTACTGAAGATATTTATTTTCATTTTAATGAAATAATTTTAAGTAATTTTCCACATTTAAAAAAAATTAAATTTATTCAAGTTTGTATTCTTTATACCAAAAGAGTACTAAGACTTACCTTTTATGTGTAAAGCAATATACTAAGATGCTAAACTTTGTGGGTAACAAAGATGAATCAGACACTGCTCTTTTGTCGATGGAGACCACAAACTGAGTAGGGAGATAAGATATACACAAATGACTGCGCTACAGTGTGTAATATACAAAATAAATTAAAAAAGAGAAGATTTATTCATCATTAACCTAGGAACTTGAGATACATCTGTGATAAAGACATTAAAATACCTGCTCTTCTAGATCTTACATCCTCATGGAGAAAGATGGAAAAAATTACAAATAAGTAAATTATATAGCATATTAGAAGGTAATAAGTATAATGGACAAAAATTAGAAATAATAGAAGTGATCAATAGTATAGTGTAGGAAGGGTTGGAATTTTAAACACAGAGGTCAGAATAACCATGAAAAAAGTTGTATTTATGCAAAGACTTGATAGAGGTGAAGAAGCTACCCAAGAAAACATCTTTTTTTTTTTTTTTTTTCCTTGTTTGGAGACAGACTCTGTGCCTTTCTGTCATATTTCACAGCAAGCTCAAACTCCTACACTCAAGTGCTCCTCCTGCCTCAGCCTCCCAAGTAGCTGGGACTACAGATGCTCGCCATTACACCTGACTAGTTTTTTCTATTTTAATAGGAATGGCATCTCTCTTTTGATCATACTGGTCTCCTGAGCTCAAACAATTCACCTGCCTCCCATTAAGATATCTTGAAGAACATTCCAGACAGA
The DNA here is from genome assembly GCA_963574355.1 of Loris lydekkerianus. Taxonomy (NCBI): domain Eukaryota; kingdom Metazoa; phylum Chordata; class Mammalia; order Primates; family Lorisidae; genus Loris; species Loris lydekkerianus. The sequence goes on from CAUYPK010145446.1 coordinate 5,734, forward strand.
TAAACTAGTTACTGGAAATGCCCATAATGGAAGTTTACCTGGCATAGATGAGGAATATCAAGACAATGAGTGCAGCTTGAATAGAATGAACCAGTTAAATTATGAGTTTAAAGAGGTAATGAGAAGGGCATCATGTAGACCTTTGTAGGCTATTGGCTGCTGCATAGCAAATGGTAAGAATAAAATCTTAGTGAGTAGCTAGAGAAATGTTACAAAAATCCTCACAAAGGGGACAATGTTGAATAAGACCAGTTGATAGTAGGACAATTACTGACAGGTGGTTTGTTTCTTGATAAAGTTTGAAGATAAAGCCTAAAGGATTTTCTAATGGCTTGAATGGAATTTGTGCGGGAAAGAAAGATGTATAGAAGAGTATTCAAAGTATTTATCTGAGTAACTGCAAGAATAGTTGTTATCACTCCTGAGACAGGAGAAAGAGAAATTTTGGGTAGAAGGTCAAGAGTTTAGTTTCATGCATGTCATGTTTGAAAAGTTTATTAAACATCACGGAGGGGATATTCTGTAGGCATTTGGTAACATAGATCTGGGACACTGAAGAGGAGACTGGGTAGAATGAAACAACTTATGTGACACTGGCAAATAGATGGTGTTTAAGTCCATGAGGTTGGACAAGCTCATCAAAAAAGTGAGTGCAGACAAAGAAAGGGAGGTGATGAATGATTGAGCCCTGGAGTCTCCAATAATAGGCCATTGATTCAAAGACAGAATGGTGCATGAGCAAAGTACATAGACATTGTTTCATGAAAAATAAAAGAGATTATTTTGAATAGGAACAATTCCTGTATGGAGCAACATTTGAATTGAATTTTAAGAACAGGAAAAATTTTGAATGTGAACCTAAAATTGGGGAAATGGGAATTTTATAGAAAAATGGAATAGAATGGGCAATATATGAATGAACAGCAAGTATTTCACCGTGGTTAATGGTATTTATCAATGTTTAGCAGTGGGCTACATAGATAATGTAGACTCTCTGCTTTAAGCAGTAGAGATATATTGAAGGCCCTTGCAAGAGAGTGACCTGGTGAGATGATGTTTAAGAAAGACTAATCTGAGCTGAGTATAGTGGTTTATGCCTATAATCCTAGCACTCTGCGGCTGAAGTGCGCAGATTGCCTGAGCTCAGGAGTTCAAGACCAGCCTGAGCAAGAGCAAGAGCAAGAGCAAGGCCCTGTCTCTAAAAATAGCTGGGTTCTATGGCAGGAACCTGTAGTCCTAGCTACTTGGGAGGTTGAGGCAAGAGGATCACTTGAGCCCAAGAATTTGAGGCTGCTGTGAACTATGACACCATGGAATTCTACCCTGAGTGACAAAGTAAGACCGTGAGATTCTGTCATTAAAAAAAAAAAAAAAGGGCAGCGCTTGTGGTTCAAAGGAGTAGGGTGCCAGCCCCATATGCTGGAGGTGATGGGTTCAAACTCAGCCCCAGCCAAAAACTGCAAAAAAAAAAAAAAAAAAAAAAAAAAAGAAAAGAAAAAAAAAGAGAGAAAAGAAAAAAGATTAATTTGGCAACACAGTATGGGTTAGATTCAAAAGGGTTGAATTTGGTATCAGAAAAATGAGTTAAAGAATTGATAAAATGACACGTAAGAAAATTACTAATTAGTAAGAAAAGCAGCCTTACCATTCAATGTAAAAGAAATTATTTACCTCTTCTACTGATTTTCAACAATTTCAGGTTGTGGTCTAATTTGTCTTATTATGAAGTATTAATAGTGGCAGAAGGTATTCCATTATAGTACAATGCAGTCTTGGAAAGTTGATAATTTTTAATGTCTTCTTTAGGATGGAAACTTTCACTTTGTTATTGAAGAAAGCTTGCATTTAAACCACGGTCAGTTTCTATAGCTTTTGCTACTGCTTTAACTCATGTTCTACTCTGTTGAACTGTGCAATAAAAGAAGTGTGGTTCTCATTTAATGTGTGGCCTATTTGATTCCTGCTGTTACTAAGGGACCGGCTTCTTTCTAGGTCCTGTGACATATGCCATTTTAGTTTCTACCTCTCTCCTATTTCTGTTGGACCGTGGGGGTACACAGAGTTTTGTAGGTAACTTCCAGCTTATTTACTTTTTATCTACTCTCTCATAACCCCCCAGACATAGCATCATTAAATCAGGCAGGTTGTTTATTCTGTTCATTTGTATTCGCCTAGTGCCTAACACAGTGCCTGGCCCATAGAGATGTACTCAACATACATTTGCTGATTAAATGATTGACAGAATGAATAAATGAATGAATGTGGTGGCTGGGCCTTTCAACTTAGATGCAGTGTCTCCTAGGATGAAGTTATTTTTAACCCTAAACTACTTCCATTTTTGCATGATTAAATATTTAAATAACATTCACAGTTCCATGGAAAAGTTTTATATCTATTTCTTTAAGATCTCAGTAATTAAGAGGGATTAGCCTGTTTAAGTTATGTGTTCCAAAGGAAAAGACCAGGATCAAGAAGAGATTGAAAAAGGTTTTATAAAGAACATCTTAATAAATATGAATTATTTTTCCCAATGTTGAAAAAAAAAGTCTAAGAACATATTGTATCAGGCAGGAGGTAATGATGGCAATGATAGTGAAATAAAGTGTATGAGATAAATGTTAAATATTGTGGGAGGAGAATCAACATGCTTCTCAACTAACTCAAAGATAGGCAAGATCTGTGGAGTAAAAAAAAGAAAACGAACCTCTTAAGTTTAAAGCTTAGATGACTGGGTCAAGTCACTGACTGAAAAATAGGGAATTAAATATGAGAAATCATTTTAACTAGAAGTCTGAGAAGTTCAGCTTTTTGAAGTAGCCTTTGAAATTTTGTTATAGTCTCCGAGTAGATTAAGTTAATTGGTAGCTAGAAATGCAAATGAATAAGTAAGATAGGAGGAGATGTAGACTAGTGGGTGGGCCATAGAGAAATAATCTGTAAAGCCTTGAAACTTAATGGAAGATATTTGAGGGGAAAACTAAAAAAGGCAGGGAGACAGGGGATTAGGGGTGATGACATGTATCTTAGAAGGTGGATTGAGAAAAAGAAGCTGGAGAAAAGAAATAGCTGCAGAGATCAGAGGAGAATAAGGAAGGGACTGAGTCAGGCAGCCGTAATCAGAAGGGGAGTCTTCAGTAGAAGCTATAAGGTCTTGGAGGAGGATGATTAAAAAAAAAAAGAAAAATGTATTTGAGTTGATGACTAAGTCATTGTTAAGCTTTAGGAGAACAGTTTAAAATCTGTGGCAAGAATTACAAAGGGATCAAGAGCAAGTGCCAAGGAAGTGAACAAGAGGTAGACTACTCTTTAGAGAAATTTGGCTGTAAATAATGTCAGGCATATGCACAAAAAAGACACATTCCTTAACAAATCCCAATCATCCTTTTTGAGTGATTATTAACTTCTATTTGAATCTGTGCTAAAATATCTGGAATATTTTAGGCCTTTTTGACTTCTTGGTCTATGAATCTTTTGTCTCAAAGAAGCCTGTTTCTCTCAGTCTCAATCAATTGTTCTTCTCTTCACTCAATTTACAGGATAGCACTGCAGAATCCATCGGAATAGATGGACAAAATGTATAAGAGTTAATTAAGGAAAGTATTGATGAAAACATAATTTGTTTCTGAAGCTTATCAAGTAAAATGGGAGTTAATTCAAGGTCTTGCAAGACAACAGACTTGACACATCTATTTCCTGGTGCACCAAATTATATTTATTTTTGAAATATTGTTTGTAGGACTTTGACTCAATAAATGAAACTGTCCTGATGGTATTATTCATAAACTGTTTTTTTAATGTGAGAGAATATACTCCTATCCAGGCAAGTATATAAACTTATAGTGAGTTATCATTGCACAAGAGAGCCTGGGGCAGCAGTGGGCAACTCAACTTCTGCAAGATGACCTATTGTGCACCTGCCTGAATGGAGAAGTACATAGCTAATAGGATTTTATGGATTCTCAGATTTATGATTTCTATTTGTTCATCAAAGTAAATGCCAGCAAATATTTATCTCCCAAACTTCCACTCTTTAGACAATCACATTTTCTCAATGACAATCGGAAGATATTGGTTAATTAAATAAAAATGTTAGAAAGAAATTGACATGCTTCTAGCTGGAAGCTGAGAAAGAGGTGTACTCTTCGCATTGCAGTAAGTAATATTTTATATCTTGAAGTGAGGATTTGCTATAAAATTTGAGCAATCTTGATGAGCGATGTCACCCTCCTTGGCTAACATATCCAGCTTTCTTTAGATTTTCTCTTAGATATTAGAGAACTTTTCATACAACTTTTTCATATAACTTCTGTCAAGAAAATAGAGTAATCACATCAAAACGTGGCATAGCAAGAATTTGAATTGTTGTTTCTTGATTGTTATTACAGTTCATGAATGACAGAAATAATAAACGTTCTTATGACTGTTATTTCTTTGCTTTTGAGATTGAAAAATTGTTTTTGTAATTGGGTTATTTTAGCTAAACTATTTTCATACAGTGGTTTATACAAGCAACTCCTGAAAATATATTCAGAAAATTCTTAAGTTGTTATTAATGAAAAATGCTTTGTAAAGATATATACATTTGATATGAATCCTCCTGAATATCCTGTTTAGTCTCTTGATAAAGCAAGTAGGGAAAGATGAACAAATATGCAAACTTTATTCTTTAGCCTTATATATCTAGATACACATTGTATTTATGAGAAGTTATGTTCCTGAAAAGAGCTTCAGAGGTGCAATTTGAATTGGTATTCTGTGCAAATCATATTAACATAGAAAGTCACTTTCCTGACAGGGATGTGATGCCCACTCCTAGAAGTAATGATCTCCTATATTATAGTAACAAATTGAAATTAACATGACCTATGAATGACTTGGAAGACTTTATAAAGAGCACACACCTCAGCCGCATGGAGTGATGCAATAGCTAATCTTACACTTAATTAACGAATTAAATATTCAATGGAGGTGACTATGCAGGTGAAGGACAGAAGGTGGGGGCAGGAGGAGACAGCCAGAGTTCCCTCTGGAGTAAAGGTCCGTTAGACAGAGTTTTCCATGAGTGAGAGAGTCAGGACTTGGAAAATTTTCATGGAAGAAGCACGTGTACAGAATACATGATAAAGGTTGTAAATCACAGCTGGTGATGCCTTTAGTATTTTAAATATGTTTAAACCTGATATGTACCCATTATATTCTAGAAATGTATACTTTTAGGAAAAAATGTAGTGGCATTTTTGTCTGTCTGTCTCTGCATACATACGTCCTTCCTCTTTACCTAACTGATATTGTGCTTTTGATTTCATTCTATTTCTACAGTTTTAACTCAACAATATATTTTTAAGATTCTTCCATATTGTTTTAAGTGAACTGCTAATAGTTCATTGCTTCTATATGCTGTTTGATATAATATGGTATAGTTTTAATACCATTTGCTCTTGTTTCCACGAGTATAATCGAATCTGGTAAGCGAGCTTTTCTTTACCTCAATATCGATATCCTTTCTCTATGCTGGGCAGAGGCAGTGAGCCTCAGTGCTTGGTTAGCCATGCAGTCAGGAGGGTGAACAACTAATTCTACAGTGTTACCATGTTGCTAGAAGATGTTGCACAACTGCAGGCTAAGGTAAATGTTCTGAGCATTTCAGCATACGCTACTCTGGGCTTTGCTCAGTAGGTTAGTCATATTAAATACTTTTTCTACTTAGTGATATTTTCAAATTAAGATGGGTTTATTAGTACCTAATCCTACTGTGAGTCAAAGAGCATCTGCAATAGGGATCATTTCAATGGATTTTTCAAATATCTTGAAATATCTCAGAGTTGCTTTTTAATCTACGAAAATACTAAAATTAATTTATTGATTTAGAAAATGCATATCTAAGATACACCTTGTTGTTATGCTAAACCCATAAATAGAAGAATCTTTAAAGTGTTGTTTCCCAAGATATGTGATGAATCTCACAGATGGACTCAACATAATATTTCACTATAATTTATGTTTGAGAAACATTGCATGGAAGGCTGTCAGCAACTCTGTTACTTTATTGGTGAAGATTATTTTTAAAATAAAATGTGTTGATGTTGGTAAAACTCTTATAACACTGACAAATGCTTCCTAAACAATACATGCATGTATGAGGAGTAAGGCCATTCCCCAAAATACCTTTAAATTGGCTGGATGGGGTGGCTCACACCCTGAGGAAGCTGAGGCAGGTGGATTGCTTGAGTCAGAAGTTCAAGACCAGCCTGAGCAAGAGTAAGACTCTGACTTTACTAAAAATAGAATAATTAGCAGGGCATTGTGGTCAGCACCTATAGTGCCAGCTATTTGGGAGGCTGAGGCAAGATGATTGCTTGACTCCCAACAGTTTGAGCTTGCTATGAGCTATGATGCAACTCTTCTCTACCCAGTGTCTCAAAACCTTTAAACTCTTATATTTCATGCTAATATTTTGTATTCAATTAATTTTTTTCCTATGACCAATGCTGGTCATTATACATTAAACTGAGACAGTGACCTATGATATACCATTTGGAAAAAAAAAAAAAAAAACCAACTAGCAAACATTATTTCCTTCTTGGATAATCACAATGTACATAAACTGGTTAACCATGTGGAGATATTTTGTAGGGAAAAGAAAGCTACTATCACTACTAAATATCACTACTATTTCTGAAGGTTTCTTGTCTATAGAAATATCTTCATCTTGAACAGGTTTAGAAGATTGAATTCCAAAATAGACTTCCCCTCAATTTCTTAAACACTTGGGTTTGTGAACATAATGAGATAGCACTTCCTGATTATGTTATTTTACACTGAAAACAAAAAAGTTTCAAATGCAAAGTTATTGATCACTTGACTTTGAGCTAACCAAAAATGTGACTATACTGGTGGGCCTAACCTGATCATATAAACTATTGAAGAACATATAGTTTTCTTTGGCTGTTAACAGAAAGGAAAATCAGAGCAATCCAAGGCATGAGAGATTCAAGGCATGATATTATATTGGTGGCTTTGAAAATGGAAGGTTCCATGTGCAAACACCAAACAGTTGACACTGGGAGCTAAAAGTAACTCCCAGCCACCAGGCAACAAGGAAATAGTCCTCTGTCCTACAATGTCAAGGAACTGAATTTTGCCAACAAACTGAATGATTTAGCAGTAGATTCTTTCCCTAGAACCTGCAGCTAAGAGCCCAGCTTGGTGGACACCTTGATTTTGGCATTGTGGGACCTGACCTGAGAACCCAGCCATGCTTGCATGGATGTTTGACTCACAGAACTGTAAGGTAATAAAGAGATGTCATCTTCAACTGCTATATTTGTGGTAATTTGTAACACAGTCATAGAAAATTAATATAGCAGAACATAACTATAAATCAAAATAAACAATAAGAAAGTAAGTTCAATGAAAAGAAAGGCTTGATGAGAGGATTTCATGTAGGTTTTAAGTTTGGTTAACATCTTAATGGTGCAAATAAGGAAAAAATGCCAGTTTGTGGCTAGGTAGTATTGTTATATATAAACTCTATGTTGTTAAAACAATATCCTATAAAAAGTAGCAGCAATACAGTAAGGCAATAACAAATAAAATTACTAAATCCTTTTTGTGGGTTCATGCTATTTCTTGTGTCTGGAGAGACCTTTCCTCTTTTTCATCACCTCAAAAAATCCTCATTACTCATCTCCTTCCTCATCTCTAAACAACTGTCTGTACATATTTTCCTGTTAAGGACTTTTATATGAATAGAATCCTATCATATGTGGACTTCCGTGACTGGCTTCTTCCACTTAGTTTGGTGTTTTCAAGGTCCATTTATGTTGTAGCATGTTATCAAGACTTCGTTCCTTTTTAATGGTAAGTAATATGGCAATGTATGGATTTACCACGTTTGTTTATCCATTTGTATATTGATGGACATTTGGGTTGTTTCCATCTTTTGATTCTTATAAATAATGCTGCCATCAACATTTGCATATCAACATGTTTTGTATGGATATGTGTTTTTATTTCTTTTGGCTATATCATAGGAGTGAAATTGCAGGGCAATATGAAACTTTACAACTCTACATTTAATACATTGAAGAACTACTTTACTGTTTTTCCAAAACATCTACACCAATTTACATGCCCACCAGTAGTGAGTAGGATTCTAATTCTTCACTACCTTATCAAATGTTACTATTACCTAACCTTAAATTTTACCCATCCTTCTAGATCTGGCTGATATGTTATTACTTGCATAACATCTTTCCTAAATCATCAGCAAAACATAGTGATTTGTTCTATTAACTTTCAAAGGATTCTGTTTGTTTTTTAAGGTTTACCTCCCTACTTTTATTGTGTCATTGTTATTATTGGTTTTATCTGTCTACCAGACTTCAGATCTTAAGAGAAGGATTGGTGTTCAATTCGCTAATTTCATCCTTCAAAGCACTACTGTTCTTGGTGGTTTGAACATAGGAGAAGTTCAAAAAGTATTTGCTGAAAGGTGTACATTTATGTACACCGTCTCATATGGCCCAATTCAATGTAATAAACATATATGATAATTTCTGACATTGAAGGCCTGACGTTTCTGGCTTAGTTGTACATGCACAGAGGTACTGGATTTCAAGACTTGTGCTATCACTTGATAATTGTATGTTAAGATGATTTCTTCAGCTTTCTTTCTTATATGTTTCTCTATGTACAATTATGAATTGTAATATTATATAGGTTTACCATGAAGCATCAATGTGATAATTCACATGATATAAATGTGATAATTCATATGACAATTCACACCAGCGCCTACTATAGTCTATGGCACATATTTGATGCTCATTTAAACTATAGCTAAACTATTTTTATAAGTGATTCTATGTGAAAATTGCACTAATCCTCGCCTGCAGAAAATATTCCTCAATAAAAGTCTAGCGGGTTTAATTCTGGCTCTATTTTATCAATTTGCTATAATTTTTGATTGTCCATGGCAGATAACCTGTTTTATAAGGAATTGCACACCTCTGTGTCTTTTGCTTCTATTCTGTGGCTCACCTTGAAATACATCCCATTCATGCTTATTTATCTCATGAAAACATTTCCTTTTTTCTATGCACATGGTAATAATTGCATGACACTCAGTGATGTACAATGTTGATAACTATGACTCTAGAAATGACTGTGGAATTAAGGGTCTGATCACCAAGAATAGGAACTCACCCTTTGGTGATGACAACAGAGAGAAAGAAGTGAAAGGTGTGATCTTTCAACGCTCAGGAGAGCAAGAAGTGTGTTGTCTTTAGAAGATATAAATAAAAGCATGTCACACACCTCCTGAGGATACTATTAGACATGAAAAATGAGGTTTCTGGGAAGCCTGTTGCAAAGCTTAGCTGTTGCACTGGGAGATGAGTGAAATGTGTATTATTTTACTGCTTTTTGATAGAATATAAAGATTTTTGTAGATTGATTACTTTTAATTTCTATATGATATCTTAAGTATTTTATCTATGAGTTAAAGTAACACTAATTTTAAAACCTTTTCTCTTATGTGGGAGGGATTATTATGTGGATAGTTTACATTGTGCTGGAGAAAATGTACTGAGAATAACAGAAGAGATTTTTAGCACATTCTACGACTTACCAGCATTGAAAATCTCTTTGAGTCTCAGTTTCCTTATCTACAAAATGGAGATATTAGTGCATCTCATGTTTAGCTCACAGATTTGTCTAGCACATTAGCTGAGAAATGCTCAGTTGGTTTCACTTTGTGAACTCCAAAGTACTATAGAATATAAAACTATATTATCATTAAGTACTAGGAAATTAATCATTGGTAATCTTCCTCCCTCTATCCCTATCAAAATCTACTATTAAATTTCTAAACATTATTGTATTTCATACTAGGAATTCCCTTTCCCCAGGTTTATTATCTAAGTTGCCTTTCTTTGCCAGATCCTTAGTCTCCAATGGCCAGCACCATGACTCCTCCCTGGTTCCCTTCCATTTGAGGCAAGCATGGTCATTCCATAGTCTTCCACTTAGGGTCTCGGTCCATTCATTTCCATATCCAACATGGACTTCCCTATGACAATCACTGTATCAGTTCAAGTTTCCATTTAGGAAACTGCAACTACATCATAAAAGGCTTTCTAAAGGGAATTCGGTGTTTACAAAAACATTGCAAGCAAGTTGCAATTGGACATTTCATTATAAGATCACAATATCATAGCTGCAATAAAGACAGAAAAAATATCCCTCTTATTTTCATGGCTACTACCACTGCCACATATACAAAGATGGTTAATGACAAGGACGCAGAACTTTGAGCCTGGTTGAGTTTAAAAAAAAAAAAAAAAAAAAAATTGCACCAGTGGGAATGAAGCTAGTTCATGTCTGGAACCAAGTTTCCCAAGGAGTTTGCATTGTATGATGCCTTCTAGCCTCTGCAAACAAAAGAGCAAAATGATGAATGGAAAAAAAGTTTGAATCACTACCTCAGTTTCTATTTATCTCATTAAGTTCATTTCTCCAGTTGTTCTTGGTGACTTTGGAGCTCCTTATCCTCAAGCCCCAGATCCCTTCATACTCAGCAGCAGCTATAGACTTACATTGGCCCATTGATAATTATGGAGCCTTAGTTAATGAAGCATCGTAGTTAACTAAATGAAGATTTCCTTATTTCCTTTCATCAAAGTTTTTGTGTATTTGCATAGTTAGTAGAAAGGAAACCTTGCATACGCATTTCTGAATAATTATGTTACCCTTACTGAAAAACTTATTCCAGGTAATGTTTGATCAATCAAGAAAAAAATAAGGAAACTCACTTATGAGCAGATTCTCTTTGTATTTCCCATGTGAATAAAGAACTACATTTATCCAACTATGGTGTTTATGAGAAGGTAATTGGGTCATTTGGGATGTCTATCACTACGATCCTGATAGAATTCTTATCTCCAACTGGAGGGTAAATTAATAAATACAGATTGTTGTCTCACTTGCAGACATTTAGAAAGTGCCTGCAGAGTCCATAAGACTATTCTTTTAGAGATGCAAAATGCCCCTAAACTATCAAGGCATAAAAGGCACCAGTGTAGCAGCCCATATAGACTATGGATAGGAGGAGTGAGGTTATAAGAAACACCTGTAGCTCAATAACAGCACACCTTGGTGAAAAGGGCATGGCGAGGGATTTGGCTCTCTTACCACGAGAGCTAGGAAGATGAATATCACTGATTGGCAGTCTCTACATGTGGTGCAAGCAGCCAGGTGATCACCTCTATAAGTAGCAGCAGGAGTAGGCAGTGGGGGGAGCATGCTATTCTATCACAGACCTGCGCACTCCGACTCTGTTGCTTCTGCCTGCAGAACACCTGCACCGTGTTCCTCTGCAAAAAGCTGCTAAGACTCATTCTTCTATTGAGACTGCTTCTTTCTCTCAAAGACTTTATCTCTGTGTGTCTAGAGCAAATAGCCCTCAGACACCTAAAAGCAATTGTGCCCGAGCGAGATAAGAGCATAGCGGTTGGGTCTGGAACCTAGATAATCCGGCCGAGACCTGTCCAGTCCCAGGCCCCCACGAGCAGTGGCAGCAGTGGGCTGTGACAAGTCCGGATTCAGTGAATGCAACCAAGAGGGAAATAAGCTTTGGCAAATAAAAGCCACCAGCAAACAAAAGAAAAATAGGAGAAAAATAGAGAGGGAAAAGAAATATATAAGAGAAAAAGACAGCCAACAAGCCTTCATTTAGTTTTTCCCTTCTTCTGCACTTTGTCTTTCCAAATTCTAACGATCTCTTCTGTGAAGTGGCTTGGAAAAAAGCAGAAAAAAGCCTTTAGATAAGAAGGAAAGAGAACAGATAGAACTAGGAGATAAGAACCTTTAGTAAACAAAAGCCTTTGGACTTGGGGATGAGAGAAGCCTTCAGCAGTTGAAAATAACAAAAAGAAAAGTTTGAGAACGAGTTGCAAAAGTTTATGAAGTTAGGGAAAGGAACCTTTAAATCGCCTTTTCCTATACCAACGTCCACTTTCAGCAGAAAGTAGCTTTGGAACGATCGACTCCCCCTGTCCCTTTAAGGAAATAAAAGGTTCAATTTGAAAGGGAAAGATAATAAGGGATAAAAGGCTGACAGAAAAAGCCAGAAGAGAAAAATCATGGCAAATGAGATACAACCGCTAAAAGATCAGTCTTACAGTTGAAGCCAATAAATGCTATATTCGCATAGCAACTCAGATTAAGCAGCTAGAAGATCAGCTGAGAAATCCCCCACTTAATGTTAAATTCCATAAAGGTAGGAAGCTAGGCTATATGAGAAAAACTGCTAAAAGAAAAAGAAAATACAGAAGATCATCTTAAATTCTTCTTTCACCTAGCAAAAAAGAAAGGGCTGAACAACAAGAACTGCCCTTACCATATTAGAAATTACCTTGTTTGTGTATAAAAGAAGGGGGAAATGTAGGAGCCTGTATAGCCTGTGGCTAGGAGGAGTGAGTTATAAGAAACAACTGTAGCTCGATATTGGAACACCTTGGTGAAAAGGGCATAGGGAGGGATTCTGTTCTCCTACCATGAAAGCTCAGTGGGGGGCAGATGAGAATATCAGTGATTGGCAGGCTCTACACCTGTGGTGCAAGCAGCCATGCGATCACCTCTATAAGTAGCAGCAGGAGGAGGCAGTCTGGGGAGCACGCTATTCTATCACAACTGCTCACTTGCTTCTCCTGCCTGCAGAATGCCTGCACAGCGGTGTCTCTCTGTGAAAGGCTGCTAAGACTCCTTCTTCTATTGAGACTGCTTCTTTCTCCTTCTTTCTCTCAAAGGCTTTCTCTCTGTCTAGAGCAAATAGCCCTCAGGCACCTAAGGGTAACTGTTCCCAAGCAAGGTAGCTCAGCAGTCCACATTCGGAACTTAGATAAGCTGGGCGGAGACCTGGCCAGTCCCACCCTTGACAAGTGGTGGCAGTGGTGGGCTGTGACACACCAGTGAGACCTCCTGTTGTTGGAAAGATACTTAAATGTCTGGCTGCCATCCTGTGGATCCACCATCACATCTACTATGAAGCTATGCTCAACCAAGATGCCCCCAGCCAATGGTCAAGGGTGGCAGAAGTGATAGTTACAGCTTATTCTGATGATACACTGACCTTCTCTAGAGGGCAGGTTTGACTTGGAAACTCCTACCTTTCTGGCTGACATTTTCTTAGAACTGCACTGCCGTCCAGCCTTTCCTGCCCCTTCCTTTCACCCATCAGATCCACACTACAGTCTGAACGCTTTCTTTACCTAATCCTGCTTCCTTTTATTCATTGCTGGTGTTTTCCCAAGTATCTTATAAGTCAACTCCCATCTTGGTACCTGCTTCTCAAATGACCTGAACGAATACATTGGACTCTGTAGATTATAGTTACAAGTTACTTAAAAAATGACTAACATGGAATTTCAACCTTCCCAGAGAATAGAGTGAGAGAAATTGAATAGATCTAAGTGAAGTTATTTGAAGAAGTTTTTGATACAAAATCATGTAGATCCTGAGATAAGATATTAGAAGACAAGTAAGAAATACACTTCTGAGAGAGCTTGGAGAGTCAATGTCTAGATGTATATCAATAATGCCTAACTCTGAGTGTTCTCCCTGATTGATGAAAACTTTCAGGCAGGCATGAAATTGTGTTCTTGAACTTGTGATACTAACTGCTCCCTTCCCTCACCCTCAGGGTTAGTTTAAATATCAGCCATTATTATGAGTCAATAAGAAAATACATTTGAGTTTCAGATATGGAACAGACCTTAATTGTAATATGAAAACTACCTAAGTTATTTCTGTAAACACTGAGTTACCAGTCCATATTCAACTGTCATCTTTCTGATAATAATCATATTATGATTGTGAGCTTAATCAAAATGTAATTATTTTTCAACTAGTTGGAAAGTAATTTTTTTCTACAAAATATCAACAGTTCATAATTGTATATTTTGAGTTTAGTCACTATAATAAATCAAATAGATTTTAGCTTGTACGATTTTCTATTAGATGATAATATTTTCTTTATTGAACTTAATATAATTTAAGAGGTAGGTTATATTTGTTTTTTCACCCTACTTTCTTACTTCACTTCAAAGCTTATTCTGAATGTATGACTGATTCCAAAGGCAATTTTTCTTCATCCTGAGTTTATGAACTCCTAGAAGCCTAAGCCTTCAATATCTATTTTCTGAGGAAGGCTACATTTGTATAAATGTATTAAGCTTGATTTCTCTCTGAAAGCAAATATGAGTACATTTCTTTTTCCCAGTTTGGTAATAAAACGTTAGATCAAAATCTCTAGATAAAGAACTTTTTCCCTCCTGGTTAAAAAGAAAATCTGCTTTCCTGTTTACTTAACATTTGGTGTTGATGCAATGATTAAGATATCAGCCAAGAGTGACTCTGTCTCCCTCTGTTTTTTTCATTCCACAGGTAGTGTTTCCCATGGTTGTGGGTATGATGTGCTATAGCAACATGATATCTTGATTAGGTATATCAGTCACGACTGACCGCTTTAAAGAACATTCTTACCTCAGCGTTCTCAGGTTATGGCATTATAATCTTGGTATTCTAGCCTAAACTAGACTCATGCCAATAGACTATTTTTGGTCTCTTGGTGATCTGGGGTAGAGATAATTGAATTCCAGTTACCATGGGAAACTTGTTTGTTTCTATTTTTAAAATGGTGTCTATATTAAAAGCAAAATCTTGGAAATATCTAAAGTTTATAGAGATGGGGGCAAAGCAAAATTTAAATGGAGTTTAGAAGTACTATCTCTCATAGGGAATACCCCAGCACAGATTTAGAGAGCTCCAACAGTGGCCATAGCTTATGTCAAAACAGCTAATGCATTATATATTTATATCCACAAAATATTACCTTGTTTAATTACCTTGCAAATATAAACATATGTAGTTATCCTGCTAATGTATATTTGCCCCAAATCCATGTGTTTTAACTTTCACACCCAAAGTTTCCTTGTTCTAGTTATCAGCAGTCATCTGTAACAGGTGGGAGCCCTGTGAGAGCGGGCTGGCAGATATCAAAATGAATGATTTCTCTTGTACCACATGTGACACATGCCCTAGAGCCAGAGACCCCGATTCACATTGGCAAATAAAGTAAACCCTGTAGAGTGTTCAGATTCCTGTTCGTTCTTGCTACCACTTAAATGTTGATAGCAAATAATAAAGCAAGCTGGACAATTAGCCTGGTGGAGTAAAATGGATGTTGGCCTACAACATAATGTCCTTCCATTTGCATCGTGGTCTTTTTCAATCTATGTGGTCATAAGCAACACTCCCCACTTTTTAGTCATGGTCATCTCATTGGTAAAATGAAGTGGTACTACCAGGTGGCCCTTAGCATAACTTTTGGCTCTGTGATTGCGGAGTTTTAATGAATTCATGTTTTAGTACTATTTATAAGTCTGATGGAATGGCACAGGGAATCTCTATCTGCTCAGGTTGGCAAAGTTATCATGCTCTGCGCAACTGGACCAGCATGTTATGGATATGATGAAATGTCAAGTGGTGTAAACTTTCTATGCTGGGAATATTTTTAAGTAGTATCAAAGGATGATGACCTGATTTTTGTTTTTATTTAAGACTCTATAGTTGTTGTTTTCATTTCTCTAATTTTCTATCTCCTTCCAAGAAGCATGGGTGTGGACTGAAGGAAATATTAAGATCTCTTCTATGATTTTATGAAAAATATTACTTGATAACGCCATGTATTGGCAGTGAAATAGATTGGAAAGCTTCCTGACTTCTATTTCACTTTTTTCTTGCTTCTCCTTCTCACATGAAAACAATATTTTATCCCAGATGACCACATCCTGTTGTAGTGCAGAATAATTAAAATATTTAAAAGCTAAGTGTTGTTGGCTGCCAAAGCCTCTTAAGTATGCTCAAACGTATTCTAGTAAAATTCAAAGGTTTGTAAAGGTTCTCTTATTCTTCATATAACACTAAAATATTAATCCTGCCCATGGTATGAATATTTTAGTTTTAGTAGGAGTACTTTCATATGCCATGAGAATTTGTGAAATTCTGTGGGAATTTGAGTCTTAAAGTCATTCTTCCATGTAAGTATGTATACCTATTTACATGGCTAGAGGTTGTTTTTTTTGTTTGTTTTTTTTTCACTTTTATCAGTTTTGTTATTTTTAGTGAAAAAAACACATCTATTTCAGGTTGTATATATCTTTATCTGGGAAATATAGTAGGAATCTGTGATACATATTGCTGAGCATATTATATTTTTCATGCTTCTATATTTCAAATTATATGCATATTCTCCCCACAGTGATTAGATCCTTTCTAGAGTTAGAATAATGAAGGTTATATTTGCCTGAGGGGACACAAGAAACCATTTAGAAGCGGGGAGAAATTAAGCAATTATATGCAATTTTAAAAACATTCACTACTTCCCACCATTTGATTTGTACTTCTAGAAGACTGCCTTTTTCATACTAGCAGGTTAGAGTAGTTAGAATTCTCATTCCCTTCTCCCATCTGTCATTTTTTTTTCCCACAAAATTATATCTTATTTTACAAAACACATTTTTCAGAGGAACTAATGCTTACACTGAATTTTGCAAATGTAACAGTATAGAATTGGAGTATTTAATATAAAAGAATTAAAATAGAATTATTTTTAAAATGTATCACTGGTGAAATAATTATCACCCCCCAAATTGTACCTCACAAATTATGCCTATATTATTAGGCATAATTACCATATATTACCATGTATTTAGGATAGAAAGAAAAAAAAGTAGAGGGTGGATAACCTATTATAAAACAATAAGAAGGTAAAAACTCGAGTCTGTATTGTTCTTGCTGGGTCAAAGGGTAGGTGGGAAAATAGACAAATATAATTTGCCATTGTTCCTAAATCACATTATAATTTACAATATCCTTCTCTAGAAATACAAAATATTTGCTAAAAATTGTTAGTACAACACTAACCAAATTAAAACATGCCAATTCTCCTTTCTGCTAGCCCCCCCCCTTTACATATAAATATAATTAGCAATAAATCTGAAGGCAACAAAAACAAGATGTGAAAATCTAGGAAAATCCATAAAGAAATTATCATTTGCTGACAATTATTAGTGGATCATATTTTTTATGTACTGGTGTGATAGCATTTTTCCTTTCCTGTAGGTTAGGTATAGTGATATATTATTTATCTTTGACAGAACATCTAGCATCTGATAGGAATTCTAAACAGCAAATGATAGCATCATAGTGTTATTATGTATGCCTCTTAATAGCTCTGGCAAATAGAAAATACCAACATTTCCTTCTTCCAAAGGAAGAAAATAAATAAAGAAGGAGCGTAAGTGAATGAATTATACAGTATGGATAGAGAAGCTTTGCTAAATAAATAGCCTATTCAGAAGTTGGCAGTCTCATAAAAATGAAAGTTCTGATGAGAAAACCTGGGTTTCTCAGTGCTGACACAATAGATATACATCCTCAAGAAATCACCAAACCTCCTTGTGACTACTGAACAGTCAAATGAGAGGACTGGATTAAATAATCTCTAAACTCTCTTTCATCTCAAGGAGTTTGTAAAATAATAGCGAAACCTAAGATTTAAGACTTACTATGTGTCAGCCTCCATCAGGCACTAACAACTTTAAAAATTTTCCATGGATTGTATAATCAATTGGAACAATCCTCTGAAATCAATACTATTACTAGTTGGATTTTAAAGGAAACGGAGGCTCAATGTCCCAGGCTTAGGGAGCATGAGGGTTGAAGCTTTCCACGGGGTACCTTGACTTCAGCATCTATTGGCTTCAAGGCAGTGCTTTGCATCCTCCTTCCAACGTCATTCACAAGCCAATCCAGGCTCAGAAATCACAGGGGTGTGAAACTCGCCTTCTTTTCAACTTTATTTTTCTTGGTAAGATGGTTATTTGCCCACAAGTCTGGCTTGCGTTACAGTGAAACACACTTCCTCTCCAGTTCTTGTTTTTGTCTGTGCTCACTCTTTAGCTGTAATCAAGAGGATGGTGCACTTTCGGATAAAATATTTCTGTTGAGTATTTTCCAAAGATTGCCCATGCAGACACTGAACATAGATCAGAGGGAGGTACATGGAAATTATAAATGAACAGTCATGAGAGAGTCTTTTGCAGCAAAATTATAGGAATGTCTCCTCAGGTCAAAGTCAAAGTAAGGATGAATTAACTCCCAAAGCAATTTTGAAAAGGTGAAATTCAATGATATTGCAGTTGTTGGACCAGGTGTTAAAATGTTATTGGGTGTTAATTTAATTTTCATCCTGTCAACAGTCATCTGAACTGTAACAGCTGCTAAACACGGTTCCACAAGAGCAAACTATCCTCACAGAGGAAGCAGATGCCTAATCAATAGGGCCAACAGAAATGTATGGCTCAGCCAAGCAGCACACACAAGGGGGAATAAATCCCACAGGGCTCGGTCTAACCTGAATGGAAAAGACTTTAATGATAGTGAGACTATTCATGCAGTAAGAACAGAAGACTGAAAGTCCTGGATTGGCTTCCTATTGACTCTTTTTTATTTTCTTAATTTCACATGACCTTGGGTTGGACAATGCCTTGGTTTCTCTGTCCCCCCTGAGCTTGCAGAGATATTGAAGATGTTTCACATCTCTTGCTGTTTTTATAGCTATTATTATCTCAGGTCTTGCACAGTTCCAGGAAAAAAAAAATCAAATTTCTTATAGCAAAATGTCCCTTCCTTTTAGTGTTTATTATTAAAAGAGATAATGATGCTGTAGTCATAGTTAACAGCTGTCCTTTATGGCAACCTAGACTGGATAGGAATAGATGACTTGTAAATTAAAAAAAAAAAGAATTTTTGGATTTGGATAATTTCTTGACTACTATAATTATTACACCTACCCTTCTAGGGATTTATAATGTTTATATCAAATATACTGCCACCTAGAAACTGCAGATTGATGGTATGACTTCTTTTTTTTTTGAGACAGAGTCTCACTTTGTCACTGTTGGAAGAGTAATAGTAATGTGGCATCATAGCTCACAGCAACGTCAAACTCTTGGGCTCAAGTGGTCCTCTTGCCTCAGCCTCCCAAGTAGCTGGGATTGCAGGTGCCTGTCATAATGCCCAGCTATTTTTTAAGAGATGATCTCACTCTTGCTCAGAGTGGTCTCAAACTCTGGAGTCAAGTAACCCACCATGGCTTCCCAGAGTGCTAGGATTATAGGTGTGAGCCACACTGCTGGGACATAATATAACTTTTTAAGGTTCATTTTACCATGCATTTAATAATTCTTCTGTTACTGTATCTCAACCAAAACATCAACTTTGTTTATGTGTCTCAGCCATGGTTATGAATCCCTCAGGGCAAGACAGTGGAGGGCCAGGGATTGTCCAAACCACAGAGTTATAACATCCCAGAGTTTTCATATATAATTTTTTTTAATAAATGAAAACAAGTATATCTAAAGAAGTAAAATGCAAAAATAATGTTGGAAATAATACATATTTCCACCAATTTGAATGTTGGGATAGGCCCCTTTGGCCAAGCATAGAGACTTGGCAATTGATGTCCTGGCAGGGATCATCAGAGCAAAAGTTCATCACGGTCCCATGTCTAGGACTTTCTCTTGGAGAAGAAATCGTCCATTTTCCTGGACTTATTAAATGTCAAACACACCAAAAAACACAAAATAACGACAATAAAAACCTCCTGTCATCTGTTTTTTCTTTTTTTCTGCTCTCTACTCCTACAGAAAATAAAATATTAAAGAAAATATGCAGGGAGAGTTATTTTAGCCCATATTGTCACAGAAGTTTTGTTACTTTACTACAAATAAAGGAAAGTTAGTTTTGAAAGGACAAACTAATTGTGGCATATGGACTGATGAATGGGCCATTTTTATTTGGGGGACATAGGTGAGTTGTCAAAAGACCGTCTGGTGCACACCGAGGGTATTGTATCATGAAATTCTTATCCCAAAACATAAATGCAAATAAAGCAGATGAGAGGAACCGAGCCAAGCTTTAAAGTGAACAATCATTTTGAAATGGCTCTTTGGAGCTCTTAGCAGGAAAACAGAATGTAAGATCACGAGTTATATTTCTTAGCACTTAGCTAAAACTGGGGATGAGAGCCATTATTGGTTATATTTAACATGCCAACACACTAAATGGTTTCTATTTTGTGTTAGGTACTTGGAAACCTTAAAGTTTGGTGCAATTTCCTTCCTTTCTCCTCTCCCCTTTCATTTTTCTTCTTCCGTCTGTCCCCAACCCCCTTTTCCTACTGGTAGAAAATGAATATAGATGGAATAATTTGATGAAAGGATTTTGAGCAATTTCAGTAGAAAAATACACACTTACCGGTGGGCTTCTCAGTGTGTTAACACATTATCAGAGTCATTTATAACCTGTATTTTTATGGCTGTAAATGAATTTCATTATATAATTTATATAAAAAAGATAATAGATTAATGAATGTTGTTATTTCCTTACCTTCACTAATTAGGTTATTACTAAATGAGATCAGCTAAATTCTGAAGCTTTTAATGGAAAATTGATGTAGCTACTGTGAGCCCTGGAAATCTTCTTTGTTCTATCCCTGCAATATATATATATATATATATTGTGTATATAAGAATTCATCACCAAAACTTGGTATTTAAGTGCAATTAAAGAGCATTTTCTGTATAATAATCAGCCTTATTAATTTATGAAAATTTGTTTTCTAAAACTAAAGTTCATAGAGAATTTGACATTTTACCTTTTCTCCTACAACTAGATGGCTTATATATAGAGAAAACTCCTTACAACTATTCACTTTGTTTGAAATAACTCCAGTACAAAGATGAATAATTTCAGGAACTCCTTTACCTTGACCTTGCTGCCTGGTAACTAGTGTGGCTGTGTGTATCGAAAAGAAAGAGTAAAAAAAATGAAAAATGAGAAACAACTGGGGAAACAAAGAGAAGCTCAGTGACACAGTAAGACTTAATTAACCATGCCCTGAATTTTTAAGTGGCAAATTTAGCAGGGGTGAGGTTAACTCCAAAGATTTCATTTATTTCAAACATATCATTGAGGGGCTGTGGTTGGGGCTTATTGTAAAGTTTTTATATAAAGCTGTAATGGTAATATGACTTTGACTGTTATACAAACATTCATTTCTTACTGAGATCCTTGAAGAGATCAAATACAGCGTTTGGTATGTGCACTAACTAATGCTCACCCTTTGAGTCTGTCTTTCTTCTAAGTCTGTCTTTCTTGTAGAATAGAGGAAACCTTCATTGTTGTTTGTTTTCTTTTTTTTTTTTCTTTTTGTGAAAAAGGGAAAGGAAATTTATTACTTTGCCAAGAAAGCAGGAAATATGTCACACTATTCATCTCAAAATACCAAATTTCCTGACCGTAAGCAGAAAAACAGAGCTTCTAAAAGGGAAGATCTGTCATTATTCAAGTACAGTCTAAGACATCAATCTTTGCATCTCTGCCAAAAATTCTTATTACAAAATGCCAGGGTCTATCAAACAAATGGGAGTCTAAAGAAGACAATTGCCACCCCAATGGCACCTCAGACGGTGCTCCAAATTCTTGCATGAGCTGGAAGGTAAACCCTCTCCAAAGACGGTGGAGCACCCCGTTCCCTGGGAAGCACACATAAACTCAGTCAAACCAAGGACACCAAAGTTCTGCTCAGATTGTGCCTCTCTCTCCCAACCTGGAGTCCCAAACAAATGGAGGTTTGAAAACTTCACAAAATAGGTGAGAGTAAGGATCTTGGGGTGCACCCTGAGGAACTTACCCAACAGACTGTTCTGTCATCTAGACCTTTTCCAAATCCAGTTCCTTCTCAACTCAGTTCAGGTTACAAGGAGCTGTATCTACTTTGTGGAGACAGAGATGGGAGTTGCCTGCAGCTAAAACACACCCTGGAAGCTTTTGGGACCATCCCATCATCTCTTTCATCTTGCAAAGGAACCTCTGCTGCCAGTGAAGACCGACCACTCCATCAGCAATTGGTGGTGCCATTCCACTGAGGCACCTATGGGCCCACCCAGGGAATACCTAATTTGTTACTGAAAGCTCAACACTTGCTCTTGAAGCCACATCAGAAAAACAGAAGGAGTGGTTTGAGAAAAAGGAAAGGGATATGTAATACTTTGCTGCATGGGAGAAAACATAGCAGACTGTTTATCTCAAAATGCCAAATTTCTTCAAGCTTCATATTTCTAACATGTGTGATAAATTATTTAGCATGTGTCTTCTTCAGGGCACTCCCATGCTCATCACTGTACCCGAAACACTGAGTGGAATTAAGTAGAACTCCTCAAACACTCCTTCGTTATTTATTTGAAAAAGCTTATTCACATTTGCTAGTTGGAGGAAACCAACACAAAGGGATTAAAGATTTGCTCCTGATCTCCTGATCTCTTGAATCTCTAGAATCCTCATTTACAGAATTTTATTCTAATGCTCTTCTTAAGGTAATACAATAATCCTAAACTTAAATGTAGCCTGTGGCTAATGAAAGCCAGGAGCTAAGACATAAATCTTAAGCATAAGTCTAGAATTAAAAAAAAAAAAAGTTGGATCACACTAATCCTGCTAATCATAAGTTTAAAAAAAGTTATCTCTGTAAGTCTGTATATAGATGATCTCTGGGAAAGTTGTTTTCTTGTTTCATAGTTCTGAAAATACTATGCTGATGTTTTTTTTTTTCTTCTTTTTCTTTCCGAAGTGCAGTGCAACATGGTTGAGAATTTGATACTTTGCTTTTTATTCATAGCACTTAATGCTACTTTATCTATATATTTATATAAATATATTTTTTCTCCTCTTTTCAGTCTCCTCCTTTCTCTTCCTCCTCCTTATCCTCTTCTACTCCTCTTTCTCCTTCTCTCTCCTTCTCCTCCTCTTCTTCTTCCTTTTCCTCTTCCTGATCTTTTGCATATTTTGCTGCATCCAGGTGGAACCTCTTCGGGAGCATGAGAGAGAGACTTTGTGCTTTGTTCATTGCTGCATCCCATCTCTTAGTATAGTGTCTGCAGCAGCAATGGTGCGTAGATAGCACTGGATAAACCAGTCAATGAATGAACCGTAGATGGAGATGATCAGCATCAGCTCTGTAGCTCAGCTTCAGTCTTAGTGAACTCCATGATCTGCCTTAAATAACTCTATTGTGAGTCTTGAGCCATTACTTTAATTATTCTGGTAGCATCTGTATTCTCATTTGGACCCTGGTTATTTCTTTACTTGTGTCTTTTGTCCACATGGATTAAGTATTTGATTGTCTTGTTCAATACTTATGTAGAATATCCTTCCTCTATTATTGTAGGATTTTAAGATTGTGGCATTTGTTAATGCTTATAAGGAATGGTTTTTGTAGGTAGAACCAATTAAGGAAGAGGACTTCTAAAGATGCAGTGTTCAAATTCTGAGATCTATACTCAGGTGGGCTTGTGTAGGACATAACTAGTGAGGTTTATTTCAGTAGTGGTAACTGAAATGCAATGGATACATTTTACTTCAAATAAAATGGTAGTGTAAAGCACTAACCATTTCTGGGAAAGGTAATCTGTTTTGTGGAGCAGCAAGCTCTCAAAAATAAATGGGATTGCTTACTCTGAGCTGTAATTATTACTTATCATTGTAATCCAGTTTTGACTTTATATCTTAAACCTAAGTATCTTCCTCAGCCTGGATTATTTAACAGTATTGGAAGTCTCTTAGTTTCCTAAAAAAGTAAAATTTTGCTCCATGTGCAGATAATAAAAATTTATATAATAAGATAAACAACTGGAGTATCAATTTTCATAGTTTAGAAGATCATAAGAATCATGTAAATATGATATGTTTCTAAGCAGTGATTTTTGAAATAGATTTTATTGAACAAAATGTATTAATAGCATGTGATTTCTCTGTAATTTTACTCTGTAGTGGTAGAATGTGTGATGGTTTGCAGATTAAAGGAAGAAAATAAATTCAGTGTTATGCTATAGTAATGATAAGTTCCTGGGGGGGGGGGGAGCAGGCTAAAAATAATGTATTGAAACTGTCTTTAATTTCTAAAGACATTTCTGAATTCTATTTAGAACATAGCCATTGATTACAAAGTGTGATTTGCAAAGGCGAAAGAGGCCAATTTTCATGCGAACAAATTAAGAGATGTATATTGACTGCAGGGAAGTATGTCATCACTGAGAAATCGAAACTGATGGGACTTTAGGAAATCAATTGAAGTCCAGTCAAATTAGATTTTTTTCTCATACTTAGTTGCTATGTAGAGTGCATCTATTTTTAGTAGATATAAACTTAAAATGAAGAGAGTGATTGTTTATAGTAAATCATTCATATCGCATATTTTCAAAACCCTAATAAAACTCAGAACTCCCCTGGTATCCTATGTGACTGTATATCATTTTATGATAATTTTTGTCCCAGTAACCCATTTTTCTTAATGGTCTACTTTGAACGTCCTTTGGGAAGGCCTGACTCTTTAAATCTGAGACCAATAACCAGTTTGCTCCATACATTTTAACCCCTTTTTGGGAATGAGAAAAAGCGATTACCTTTTCAATACCTAAGAAATTGATAACACTACATTCTATTTAGTTCTACATGAAGCTATCTGCTTTAATATCAAAGCCATTCCTTTTTTTCCTGAAATGACTAAGAATGTTTGTGAAAGCCAAAATCTTCAAAGAGGAATAACAAGATCTCAAGCATATGACAGCTTATTGGAACATCCATGTATCCTCACAGAGTATTGTGTTAGTAGATGCTACCTATTGTTTTTAATTTTTTAATTTTATTTATTCAATTTAATTTAATTTTTTAAGTCTGGGGAGAGTGCCATGGTTTCACAGCTCACAGCAACTTTAGACTCTTGGGCTCAAGCAATTCTCTTGCCTCAGCCTCCCAAGTATCTGGGACTACAGGTGCCCACCACAAGTCCGGCTATTTTTAGAGACAGGTTCTCTTTCTAACTCAGGCTGTTCTCAAAGCTGTGAGTGCAGGGGATTTGCCCTCCTCTTCCCTCCTAGAGTGCTGGGAATACAGGCATGAGCCACTGCACCTGACTTTACTTATTGTTTTTTAGGTAATAAACCAGAAAGCATATAATTAATAGATGTACAATATACCCCCAATTTCTTATTTTCAACATAATGATATATAATTTTTTCAGACATCTTTAAAATACTGATATTTTTAAAGAGTTGAAAACCTGTTTCTAAATATATCAGTCTAGACTACATAAGGTGGCTGATAACGTGGGATTGAAGTTAAGAGTAAGTCTTAAATATTTGAGTTTAACACAATTTGTACTTAATTGTATACTATGTGTAAGGAAATGTGCTAGCTTCACTAAAGAATATCAAAATGCATTTGGGACAAGCTACCAGAGAATATATTTAAAAAGAAAAAAGAAAAATGCACTTTGGCACAGTGTTTGTTCTCGAAGAGATTGCTCTCTAATACTGTGTTCAATTAGTAAAATACAATTTCATGCACACATATCAGTGCTGGCACAGATTTCAGTGTATTTCTTTCTTTCTTTTTTTTTTCTTTTTTCTTTTTAATTTTCCAGTTTTTGACCAGGGCCAGGTTTGAACCCACCACCTCTGGGAAATGGGGCCACCGCCCTTGAGTGTAGTTCTTACTAGAAAATCCATTTTTTTTTTCTATAAGTGATCAAAGACAATAAAACTATTTTAAAATTTTATGTTTTTCTTCATTTTAGAAACTATTTTAGGGATATTAAAAATAGTAACAAAAACTTTAAATTTTATGATTCTAAAAACAATACATTGCGGGGCAGAACAAATTGGTGGACTAGAGACATCTCCTTGCCAACTACTCATGGTGAGACAGGGGAAAGTGGACTTTAGCCACCTCTGGCTGGGGGAATCTAGACAGAAACATCACTCTGGGACACAGTGAAGCAGCAGATTTCAGGGGCCAACAAAGAGGTCTGGAGCTGAGGAAAACCAAAATGGAAGGCAGGTGCTTGATAAGGACAGAGGTTGGCCAGTCATCCAGCTCTCCCATGGATATCTGGAGACAGGAAAGGGCTATTCTGCAGTATTTTGATTTTGGATCAGTTGCTTGTTGGAGCAGCAAGTAGACTCAAACTGCATGCTGTGGCTAGGGTTGAGACACCTTGCAGAATGATACTAGGATTGTCTTGGCTGCTGGTGGGGTCAAACACATTGTCACAAACCTGTCAAAGTCAAGATGAAAGAGAAAATCCTTTAAGCAGCCAGAAGCAAGTGCCAATGACCTCAAAGGCAAATAGGTCCATTAGGGTGACAGCAGACTTCTCACCTGAAACTTCCCAAGATAGAAGAGAATGGTCAGCTACCTTTAACCTTCTTAAAGAGAACAATCTTCAGTGCAGAATTATGTATCCTGCTAAACTAAATATCAAAATCAATAGAGAAATCAAATCTTTTACTGATATGAAAACATTGAGGAAATTTGCCACTACAAGGTCAGTTCTAAGGAAATACTTAAACCTATTCTCCACACTGAACATCACAATGGACCACCAGCAAAGTAAATACCCACAAACTAATGGACAAAACCTAGCTTTCACATGGTACAAAAATAAAACTAATTAACAACCTTTGCAAAATAAGTTGACCAGAACTCTGCCACACTTATTAGTTCTCTCAATACATGTTAATGGCTTGAATTCCCCACTAAAGAGGCACATGCTGGTCAATTACATAAAAAAAGTATAAACCATACATACGTATTACGTCTCTAGGAAACACCCCAACCTTAAGACAAAACAAGACTAAGAGTAAAGAGTTGGAAAACAATGTTTCAGGCAAATGGAAATCATAAGAAAGGAGGGTAGGAAACTTATTGTTAAATGCAAGTAGATTTAAAGGAACTAAAGTTAAGAAAGACAAAGACAGTCATTTCATGCTGGTCAGGGGAACAATACATCAAGAAAGCATTTCAATTTACAATATTTATGCACTCAACTTAAATGCTTCCATGTTTATGAAATAGACATTGATTGGTCTGAGCAATTTGATATCCCATAACACCATCATATCTAGGGCTTTAACAACCTTCTGGTTGAACTGGACAGATTATCTAAACAGAAACTAAACAAAGATACAAGGGAGTGAAATGTGATCCTAGAACAAATAGGCTTAATAGACACATTCAGAACACACCATCCCAAAGTTAGGGAATACATGTTCTTCTCATCAACCCTTGGCACATATTCCAAAATAGATCATACCCTAGGACACAAATAAAACCTCAAAAAAATTTTCAAAGAATTGAAATTATATCTCATATCTTATCAGACTCTATGGCTATAAAAGGTAGAAATCAACTCCAGTAAAATTTTTCATCCCCACATAAAGTCATGGAAATTAACCTTATGCTGAAGTTGGAGGGTTAAGCTGGGTTAAGGAAGAGATAAAGGAGGAAAGTATTAAATTCCTCAAACATAAGAACAATGATGCTACAAGTTACTAAAACCTGTGGGATACTGCAACATCAGTCCAAAGAGGGAAATACATTGGATTATATGCCTACATCCAAAAAAACAGAAAGAGAGGATATCGACAACCTAATGAATCATTTTAAGGAAACGGAACAGGAAAAGCAATCCAATCCCAAAAGCAGTAGAAAATAAATAACCAAAATTAAATCTTAAATAAATGAAATTGAAAACAAAAGAATCATTGAAAAAAATCAATGAAACAAAATGTTGTCTCTTCCAAAAGTTAATAAAATCAATAAACCTTTGGCCAAATTAGTAATAGAAAAGTAAAATCTCTAATAACATCAATCAGAAACAAAAAAGGGTAAATAACAACAGATACCACTAAAACACAAGCTATTATCTCTGACTACTATAAGAAACTCTACTTCTAGAAATTTGACAATATGCAGAAAATATACCAGTACACTATCTCCTTAGACTTAACCAGGGAGAAATAGGTCTTATGAATAGACAATATCAAGCACTGAGATTGAAGAAACAATAAAAAAGCTTCCAACAAAATATGTCCTGGACGACATGGCTTCACACCAAAGTTCTATCAAACCTTCAAAGACAAGCTGGTACCTGTGCTGCAGAACCTATTCCAAAACATTGAGAAAGAATGAACCTTTCCAACACATTCTATGATGCAAACATCACTCTGATAATAAAACTAGGAAAGGAATGAACTAAAATGGAAAACTACAGACCAATTTCACTAATGAATATTGCTGCAAATAAATAAAATATTTGCAATATTTTATTAACTCAATAAAATATTAGCAAATCAATTACATTAAAAATTATACATCACAATCAAGTAGGCTTCATCCCAGGGATATAAGTCTGTTTTAACATATGCAAATCCATAAATGTAAGTTATCACAATCAAAAGAGGCAAAAAACAACGACCATATGATTCTCAGTAGATGCAAAAAAAGTATTAACATTCAGCTCCTATTGCTTCAGCCAAGGAGTTGGAGGTTGCTGTGAGCTATGATGCCTGGGTAGAGTGATGGTAGCACTCAACCCAGGGCGACAGCTTGAGGCTCTGTCTCAAAATAAAATAAAATAAATCAAATTCAGCTCCTTTTCTAACAAGAATATTTTAGATTATAGATATAGGTGGCACACTTCTTAAACTGCTTGAAGTAGTCTATGACAAACACACAGCTGCTATCATAAAGGATTGTGAAGATTGAAAGTTTTTCCACTTAGAACAGAAACCAGACAAGGGTGTTCTCTGTCGTTACTACTATTCAACATAATGATGTCAGTTCTAACTAATGCAATCATGCAAGAGAAAGCTATCAAGAGCATCCAAATGAGGGCAAAGCAAGTCAAATGTTCTCTCTTTTTGCTGATGATTAGATCTTATACTTAGAAAACCTCAGACTCAACCACAAAACTCCTGAAAGTATCAAGAAATACTGTAATGTCTCGGGCTATGAAATCAATGTTCACAAATCAGTAGCCTTTGTATACACCCAATAACAGCCAAGTTGGTAGCAAATCAAGGACACAATTCCCTTCATGGTAGCTTCAAAGAAAATGAAATACTAGGAATATACCTAACAAAAGAGGTGAAGGACCTCTACAAAGAGAATTATGGAACCTTATGAAAAGAAATAGCAGAAGACATTAATAAAAGGAAGAATATTCCATGCTCTTGGTAGAAAAAATAGTTCTTCATTTTGTATGGAAGCAGAAAAAAACCCATACAGCCAAGGCAATTTTTAGTAAATTTTTTAGTAAAGCAGTTCTAGAAACACCACCCTACCAGACTTCAGGCTGTATTACAAGTCCACAGTGATCAAAATAGCATGGTATTGGCACAAAAATAGAGACCTAGACATATGGAACTGAACAGAAAACTAGGAGATGAAACCAGTCTCCTATAACCATCTGATCTTTGATAAACCAAACAAAAGCTTATATTTGGGAAAGAATCCTATTCAATGAATGGTGCTGGGAGAACTGGATAACCACATATAAAAGACTGAAACTAGATCCACACCTTTTAGTACTTATAAACATTGAGATGGATAAAAGATTTAAATGTAAAACATGAAATAATAAAAATCTTTAAAAAAAGTGTGGGAAAAACTCTTGATATTGGACTGGAGAAAGATTTTATGAAGAAGACTTCAGCAACAATTACAACAACAAACAAAACAAACAAATGGAACTTAATTAAGCTGAAAAGCTTCTGCACCATTAAGGGCACAAAAAGTAAAGCAAAAGGACAACCTTCAGATTGGGCAAAGATATTTTCAGGGTACAAATCTGACAAAGGGTTGATAACCAAAATCTACAGAGAACTCAATCAACAAGAAAAGAGCAAACAATCCCATGTACCACTGGGCAAGAGATATGAACCGAACCTTCTCTGAGGGAGGCAGATGAATGGCTAACAAACATATAAAAAAAAAAATTGCTCATCATCCCAGGCAGTACCTGTGGCTCAAAGGAGTAGGGCGCTGGCCCCCTATACCGGAGGTGGCGGTTCAAACTCAGCCCCAGGCCAAAAAACAAAACAAAAAAAATGCTCATCATCCCTATTGCACTAATGTACACAGCTATGATTTAACAATAAAAAAAAAAATTATTTGGCAAAAAGGAAAAAAAAAAAAAAAAAAAAACATGAGATATTACTTAAGCCCACATCACAAAGTCCCGGAGTTGCAGATGCTGGCACGGGTGGGGAGAGAGAATGACATTTGTACACTGTTGGTTTAGTTTACACGGCAAACTAATAAAAGCCTGTTTGGAAAGAAGTATGGAGAATCCTCCAAGCATTCAAATTAGACCTCCCATTTCATCCTGCAATTTCACAATTAGGCATCTACCTAGAAGAAAAAAAAAAAATCCTTTTATCATAAATACATTTGCATTAGAATGTTCATTGCAGCTCAATTTACAATTGCCAAGATGTGGAAACAACCTGAATGCCCATCAACTCGGGAATGGATGAACAAACTGTGCTATATGTACACCACGGAGTATTATTCAACTGTAAGTAAAGACAGTGGCATTACATCTTTTGGATGGAGCTGAAATGCATTCTTCTTAGTAAGGTGTCACAAGAATGGAAAAGCAAGTATCCAATGTACTCAGTTTTATTATGAAGCCAGTAGATGATCTAACACACACCCACATAGGAGAAAAACTTAATTCTATTCAAGGTGGGGGGGGGACATTGGTGTGCACTATTTAAAAGGCCTATGGTAGGGGTGTATGGCACATCTTCTGGCTGTGGGACAGAGCAAAAATTGAGGCTTTAATGAGATTTGCTTTAAACCTATAAATTAATTTGTAGAAAAAAATCTTAAATCTTTACAGTACTTAAACTTGTCATCCATGTACATATGTCTTACTTTAGTTAGTTGTTTACATTATTCAACATTTTTTCAGTTTTCTTCAGTTTCATACTAGATATTCTGGATAAAATTTATGCATAAATATTTTTTTGTTTTTCTTTCTTGGGATTTTTTCATTTTATAAAATATAGATAAGTTACTGGATTGTGCATATTTATTTTTTAACTACCTTTTAAACATTTCTGTTCATTTTGATCATTTTATTTGGCTATATTCATTATAATTCTTCATGCACTCTGAGTTTCTTCTGATTGCCAAGTGTTTCTTTTTTCCTTCCTTTCCCAACAGGCATCCTGGCTCAAGCTGTATACATTTGCAATATCTGATTTTTAACCACACACTCTTCATCCTATTGACCCAGAGTGAAAATTGATACTCTTATCTGAAGGACTGTTCCCTTGAGTATATTTAAACCAGACCAATCTCTGTGTTTAATCTGGGTTCATCAGGAACCATTAGCCTTGATTGGTTTGTTTTTCTCCTCCTCCATTTCAGGACTTGATTCTATTGAGTTAACAACTATTCTTCCCCAGAGAATAGCTACCACAAGCCTGTTTCAAATAATTCCAATATCTCGCTCATAGAAATTGAACTGTTCTTATTGTTCCCTTTAGTTTATTTGAAGAACTGCCATAATGAATTCTGTATTTGTTCTAATCTTTGAAGATCTGTGGAAAAAAAAACAGTCACCAGAATCTATCATGGTAGCATTTTATTTTTCATAGTTTTCTTTCTTTGTTGTTGAAGTATGCAATCCAATTAAGAAGAATAAACATCATTTATTAAAAATATGCACATTGTTATCAAATAAGTTTACATTAATCATGATTTGACTAACTTGCAAAAGCTTACAATATTTCAGGAAAGAGCTCAGTTTAAATTTATTTTTGCAAAATATCAGCAAAATAGATTAGTGAGCATTCTAGTAATGTAAATAAAAGTATGGGAGAATTATTAAGAACAGACTACATCTCTTTTACAAAATACTTTAGAATAAAACTTAGAAAACAAGGCATTCTATTGTCCTAAAAATTACAATTTATGAGGGCCATCACAGCTTTTATTACAATGCTTAATTAAGTTGCATTGCTAGTATGTGGTATCCATTTCTAACTACAATTAAAATTCTCATCCAAATTTTTCTACTGTAATTTTGAAGGGAACAATAAGTAGGAAGAAAATATTGCATTATTTTTCGGATCATATAGCTCTAGCTCTAATTTTGAATATCTATGACTTATGACCTAAAGTAAATATTTTACCTCTTTGGAGTCTAATTGCTAATAACTTAAATGAAAATATGTCATTGTGTGTACCTCAGAGTTATTAGTGATAATTGAGTGAGCCACTTTGAAAGTTATCAACAAAATTTTAAATGCTCATTATTATGTACTAGATTACTTTCATTATAAATTTGCAAAATGATTTTGTCTTTAATTTTTGAATTCTGTATGACAGGCTGGGCGTAGTGGCTTATGCCTGTAATCCTAGCACTCTAGGAGGCCAAGGCAGGTAGATTGCTGGAGCTCAGGAGATCAAGACCAGCCTGAGCAAGAGTGAGACCCCATTTCTACCAAAAATAAAAAAACTTAAAACTAGCTGGGGGTCACAGTGGTGTTGGGATCCCCAGCTACTCAAGAGGCTGAGGCAAGAAGATCATTTGAGCCACCAAGAGTTTGGGGTTGCTGTGACCTAGGATACCACGACACTTCAGACTGGGGCAATAGAGAGAGTCTCTGTACTAAAAAAAAGAAAAATGAATTCTGTATGTCAAGGAGCACATGCAATGGTTTGTGCTAGCTTGTCTGTAGAATTGTCATTGGTATGAAACAATTTCGATAATTGCTTCAGTATTTTGAATATTTCTCAATTTCACTCAAAATATTTAAACAAATGGTTATGATGAATATTACTGATACCTTAGAAAACCATATTCCTTCTTTAAGTTTTTAAAAATTTTCCATTCAATAAATTAAAAACATTAATTGTATTTAAGATGTGCCTGATAAGCCTACACTTACTATCTAACTCTTATAGCAAAAGTTTTAGATGTGATGGCCAGATTTTTAATTAGTTGATGTTATTTTCACATACAAGCAAACTTCAACCTTAAGCAAACTTAAACTAAGTCTTTATAAGAAGTTTTGTACTCATGTATGTGATTAAAGGCAGTTGTTAATTAAATGATTAACTTTGGAATACTAACCTATTATAGATGAGTAATATTAAAAAAAAATTAAGTGTAAAATATTAATTCTCCTATATTCTTAGGTACTTTTCTTCAGTAACTGAAGTTACTCCAGGCACCGATACAAGAAGCTCTCAATGCTTTAGGAGAGGGCGGTCTTAGAAACACAGCAGAAAAAAGGCACTGTTCTAAAAACCTAACATTTTTACCTTTTTTACTTTCCAAGATTCTATCTCAGGTATAAGACAATGAAATTTGGGGAAAAAAATTACATGACCACACAGAAGGAGTGTCTTCTCAGAACCCTATCCACACTCGAGAAAGATCCTCTGATCTGAAGTAAAGAGTTTAACAATCAGTCTACTAATATGGCTTTCTTACCCCCTCATATCTTATTTGAATTAACTCTAAACTGATGGGGCCAATGTAGAATCCCTGTTAATTTTAGGAATCTGCCATTAGACAAAATCTGTGCTGACAAGATTCTATGAGTCTTTTTGGAAAGGGGGAATAAAAAAGAAATGGCTAAATCAGTTCTTTATGTACCAACAATCCATACACTGTAGACAGATGGTTTTTCTGGATGATATTGGCAAAGCTCTGTGAGTTTAAAAAAAAAATTGGCAGGGACTCACAAAAGCATGTGTGGAATGGATCATATGATAAGAGGCCCCGAGAGCTGGACATCTCAATGATGTCATGATGAAGGCATGAATTCCAGAAACCAGATTGGAGTACATATCTGTTCCTAGTCCACATCTTACACTAGTTTGAACTGGCAAAACAATGTTTTCGTTCCCCGGAGCAGAATGGAGTTAAGTCTGAAACTAGGTTCAGTTATATAAAATATACAATTTTACACAGTCGTGCTTGAAATTGTTGTGCCTGCTATACTAGTCTTTCTTTCCTGATAATTGGGTTTTCTTCTTAACATGGAATTTACCAGAGTAACTTCCTGGTATGTCTATAAAACACCAAACAGAGAACAATAAGGGAACCAGTAAGTGTCATCAGCCTCGCAAGTTTTCTCCTCATTTTCCCTTAAAATATGCTACGTTAATCTGCATGGGAAGTCCCGAGTCTCAAAGCCCTAGTAAATTACCATCTATGTGTCCCATCACAGCTTTCAATAGAATCTTAATTAAGTTGTACTGCTAATATGTAGAATCCACCTCTAACTACAATTAAAACCCTCATCCAGATTTTGTTACTGTAATTTGTGGGGGATAATAAGTAGAAGATGTTTTTCTGGTTTCATATTTTTAATGTGAAGAAGAACAGTTTATTTCCTTTCTGTGTTTTTATCCCCCTGAAACGGCACAAAGAAACATCCTGCCTAATTAAAATCTTTCTAGATAATTTCTTTATTTTTTTTCCATTACATACAATACACCTTTAACCTTTGGGAGCTCCTAAATCTCTCATGACATGATTCTTATGGGTAGTAATCTGGCTGGAAGATGGTGAAGTTGGCTTCACTTTCAAAGATGGTACATTATGCATTATTTGGATAGAAATAATGGGAAAGTTATAAAGATTTACTTATCACTCTCATCAATGGCAGGTGCAGTCTTGGTGAGACAATTTTTACTTGTAAGACCTCCTCGTGTGCTGCTCTCTACATACTGCTTATATAGTTTATTTAATTTCTTGCTTCAATGTGGTCAAAGAATAGATGGAGATGATGATTCTCAGCAGTTTTATGTTGTGAAATAAGGTAATTTTCCCCAAATCCATACAAATTTCTTAGATGTATTAGAACTGAGTTTATGTGTGGAACCCTCAAAAGCAAAAACAGAAATTGAAACCTTTGATCTTTCATTTTTAGTTTTTAAATTGTCTTAAATCATGCCAAAAGAAGAATTGTGGATCTTTCTCTCACAACTCTTTAGTGCCCTGTGCATTTCTTAATCTAGCTCTCACACCTCAATGCTCTCTTAAATAACACACAAGACAATCAACACATTTATATTTCTAATGGCAAGACAACAATCCCCTATCTCTGTTCCTGTTCCCTAATTCTGTCTCTTGAACAGGAATAGATAGTAAGACCTGGGAACCATGTGACCAAATGAAGCTGATATATAATTCCTTAAACAGAAATATGGAGGAATTTGGGACAAACAGTAGAAAGTTTAGCAGCCCATACAACTTAAAATATTTATTCAACAATTACCAAACACATGCTATGGAAAGAGCACTGTTCTAGGGTGGCACCTGTGGCTCAAGGAGAAGGGTGCTGGCCCCATATACCAGAGGTGGTGGGTTCAAACCCAGCCCTGGCTAAAAACTGCCAAAAAAAAAAAAAAAAAAGGAAAGAAAAGAAAAGAAAGAGCACTGTTCTAGATGCTAAGGATATAGCAGGAAAAAAGCACCATCTCTCTTAAGAGGTTTATAGTTTGAAACACAGAGAGTGAACAGACAGCAGATAATAGCTAGAAAATAGGCAAAATCATAAATACTAGAAAAATCCAGATTCGGAATGATGATTAAATTGATGGTCAAGAAATAGCCCCCTGAGAGGTCAGCATTTAAGCTGAGCCCCAAATGACAAGATGGATACAGATGTGAGAATACTTCGTGGCAGAGCTTTGGAGGCAACAGGAACACAAGATGAACAGAAATTCCAGAGACTTAAAGTCTGGTTGGCTAAAGGTGATAGTGAAGGACAGAGAGAAAAGAACTTAGAAATGTGGACAGATGTTGGACCAATTAGATTTTCCAGCAGTAATGGGAATCTATTGTATGGTACAAAGAGTATAAAGTGAGTTTTTTTCATAATTTAAGAGTGCCACTCTCTGTACTATAATATCAACAATGAGCTGATGTACTAACAATCTCTGGGATTTGTTTAGTAAGTATTTGGGATGTGTTGAGGTAGAATAAGGTTTAGAAACAGAATTAGCCATGAGTTTGATAACTGAAAGTTGATACATAGAATTCATTATAATAGTACCTTTACTTTTTACATTGTTGAAAGTTTTCATACAATAAAGGTTTAAAACATACAATGGCCTTCTGGTATATATCCAGAAGACCAAAAATTACATTATAACAAAGATATTTGTACCAGAATGTTTATTGCAGCCTAATTCATAATTGCTAAATCATGGAAGAAGACCAAGTGCCCATTGACCCACAAATGAATTAATAAATTGTGGTACATGTACACCGTGGAATATTATGCAACCTTAAAGAAAGATGGAGACTTTACTTTTTTCATGTTTACATGGATGGAGCTGGAACATATTCTTAGCAAAGTATCTCAAGAATGGAAGAAAAAGTATCCAATGTACTCAGCCCTACTATGAAAATAGTTTATAGCTTTCATGAAAGCTATAACCCAATTATAACCTAAGAATATGGATAAAGGGGAAAGGAAGGCAGGGGAGGGAGGAATGGGGGGAGGTAGGGTAATTGGTGGGACCACCCCTACGGTGCATCTTACAAGAGTACATGTGAAATTTACTAAATGTAGAATATAAATGTCTTAACACAATAACTAAGAAAATGCCATGAAGGGTATGTTAACCAGTTTGATGAAAATATTTCAAATTGTACGTAAAACCAGCACATTGTACCCCATGATTGCATTAATGTAATGATTTAATTTTAAAAAAGTAATAAAAAGAAGAAAAAACATATAATGGCATTCCTCTCCTTTTTTCCAATTAAGAGGCTGTCCAGTACCCAGATTTGGGTCTGTAAATATTGCATCTAGGGAGTATACTGGTCAGCAGTATAGACAGGACAGTAGTGCCATTTACTGAGGCAGGAGAGACAGATGAGTGGATTGCAGCTTAGACAGGGTACTGGAAATTGAGGATTCAATTTTAGACATGGGAAGTTTATTAAACATCTAACTGGAGTTGTCAGGTAGCTCCAGGGTACATGCAAACCTTGAATTCAGAGAGATAGGACCACCATAAATGGGTTATTTGTTTACAAGTATTTCCCTCCACCCTTGTCATCTTTCCCTACATGCAGACATATTTCTCATCCCACAAAATGGTTTTGCAGAATATGAGCAAACTTGAAATGTGCTATGTCTGACCAAAAGCTGTAAATGCACTTGTATGTTTTAATTTGGGCCCTTTCTCCTGCCCTCCACCATAAAAGTGGCATGTCGTTGTGATTCTTTGGTCCACAAGTCTGGTGTTTGAGATAAGAAGACAGGTGATGCTGCACTTGTCCAGTCAAGTCCATTGGAGCTGTAGCACGAGAGCCGTGTGGACAGGACATAAATGCTGCAGATCCCACTGAGATACTGCAGCTATTTGTTATATCAGCAAAGCTGACTGATACAGTCAAGGATGGAATTATAAATTTGGAAATCATTCACTTGCTGATTGTATTAAAAGCTTTGGGACTAGATGAGAAGTTTGAAGGGAGTTGACCAGCTCCAACTGTTTTTAAGTTGAGAAATGAGCTTAATAAAGCAAAACAAATCAATAAAACCACTCTATTACTAGGATATTCTGGGAAATATATGAGTAAAAGCCTTAATTCTTTCTGCTTCTATTATATAATATTCAGGTGAGTTCTATTTCAAAAATTGGCTAACAGTTACTTTAAATCCATACTTGAAAACTGGTTTATCATGATGTGTCTTCCAATCCAACAAAATGTGAATGGCCCTGTTCAAATTATACATCACCATAAAACAGATATTCCTGATAAGATTTTTAATAGTGTGGTTGAAATTGATGAATGTTATCACTTAGAATGAATTGATCTATCCTTTTTAAAAAACATGTCACTTCTTTTAAACATAATAAATATGATTTTAGATTATATTGTTCCTTGATATATTTTCTATTATAAAATGTGTTAAGCTGTATTTTAATTAGGTGAAATAAGGGATTTCTAAATTGATGCTAAATACTGCCTTAAACTGAATATGCAATTGCACTAGTGGTAATTTGTTAAATTATTATGAAAATTTCCTACTTACCACAATAATTTGCTTTTCATTTAGAGTAAGAGTCCTGTCATAAACTACCCACTGCCTCTCCACATCCACTCTTTTTTTCTCTCAGCAACTTCATGGACATCTACACGTGCCTATGTTTTCCCTTATGCTGAGGGTTCCATACCAGTCCCCGCCAAGGTGGGTTGCTGGGGTGAGCAGACAACCATTCTTGAACCCAACTCATTTTTTTACAATTTTCATGCTACATTATTTCCTGTTGACTTGTTTTTAAACTGTGGCTTGAAATATTATTATTATTAATTAATATGTCTGTTTAATGCGCTCCTGCCTCTTAATCATTTTTATAACATAGCTTGAATTCCTTTTATTTCTTTGTCTCCATGCAGTTTATTAAAGTCCCAGACATGATACTGAAATATGGTTTTATACTGCTACAATCCATTCTATCTAAATCTACTTGACTAATGGTGTGGCTTAATCCCTGCCCTCATACAAAATACCATAAATATTTCATGGTACTTTGAGGTAAGAATTTGGGGTGACCCTTATGAATTTTATAGTTTCAACTATTTAACTGGTTAACAACAACAATTGTAACTGATTTGGGAGGGCTCTTACTGTTTTATGGCTATCCATTTAAAAGCATAATATGATATTATTTAATCCTCACCTGACCATACTGGGTAGGTTCTGGTAATATTCCCACTTAATAGACAAAGGAAATGGTTAAGTAACATTCCCAGTGTTGCACAGTTAGTAAAATATTGAGCCAAGATTCACACCTGCTCTGTGTCATCTTAAACCAGAAGGCTTCGTTCTGTAACATATAATCCCTATTAGTTAGTGTAGCATAATGGCTCCGTAAAACAACCTCTGAATCTCTGCAATTTAATAAGACAACATTTCATTCCCAGCTCCTCCTGTCACGGTTTAGTCCAATGATTGGCACATAGTCTCACAGGCGCCCACAAGCTGGTGCCTTCACCCTTCCCCAGAACTGCACAGTCCAATATGGCTGTCATTAGCCACAGGTAGCTATTAATTAAAATTAAAAATTCAACTCCTTAGCTGCAAATGCCACATTTCAAGTACTCAATAGCCTCATTTGCCTAGTGATTTTTGTATTGGAAAATGCAGATATAAAACATTTTCATTATCACAACATTTCTGCTGGACACCCTGAATTGGGGCCTGCGGATTTTCTGCTGGGACCTCTGCTTCAAGCGTACAGATGACCAATGAAGAGGAGGGGGGTTG
Organism: Loris lydekkerianus; assembly: GCA_963574355.1. NCBI lineage: Eukaryota > Metazoa > Chordata > Mammalia > Primates > Lorisidae > Loris > Loris lydekkerianus. The sequence continues at coordinate 45,021 of CAUYPK010145446.1, forward strand.
CTGGGGTGGGGACAGGGTGGGAGCCAGGCTGAAGTTCAGTGTGTCCTGTCTATCTACTTTTCTTTGTCCAGAACACGGACACAAAGATGCAGATAAAGGCAAGAGAAACTGGGAGACATAACTGAGCGGCTTGCCTCAGAGTGAAAGGAAAATGGGTGAGCAATCAACCGGGTCTGTCTCACACTTGTTCTAGATATTTGTCTTTTCAAAGAATTTACTGAGACCTTATTACATATCACTCCCTAAGCATTTGAGTGTGTTTTACCTCCCTCACAAAAAAAAAAAAAAAATTGGGAAACATTTGATTATTATTTAATCACTGCCTTTCCCTTAACACCTCTTAGGGAGGCAATGTCTTTCCCATTTTCTTGATGTTGGGCCTGTCTTGGTTTGATCAATAAATTGTAAGCTGAACTGACATTGTTGTGCAGAACCTGGGTCTTAAGGAGCATCACATTTTGCTATCCAACCTCTTGGAAGCCTCAGAAGTTCGTAGACTGTCTTTGCACCCCAGGTGCCAGAATGAGGCGTATGGAACTGGACTTGGCTTCACCCACAGATGAATGCCCCCAGCCAACCTCCAAATTCTAAGAGTCAGGAGTCAGAAAAAAATAATGCTTATTGTCCTATGCCCATATGATTTTGCAGTTTTGCTATGCAGACTAAGTTAATACAAAATTTAAAGCAAAAGCTATGGTAAAGAAAGTGAGACCTAGAAGGGTTGTGTCCAGGATCACACGGCTCTTTAGTAGAACTGGTATCCAAACTGCGACCCTCTGATTCCAATACACATGTCTTTGACTGTCATCCCAGGCCACCTCCAAGTAAGCACATTGTTAGGTGCAAAGACTGAAATGCCAGGGCTGTTCAAAGCTTATGTTCAACAGTTCTGTTATTAATAGTTTTTAAAACATTTTCTCACAGTATTCTTTAAGATCGCCTTATCTGTAGTCCTATTTTACGTGTGTGTATGTGTGTGTCTGTATACATACATGCATGTAACAAGGAAAAAAAAATTAATATTTTCTAAAGAACATAATTTCTTCAGATAAGTCTTTAGATTGGGATTTGCCCCATGAGTTCCCTTTTTTGGAAAAGTGATTTTTTTTTTTTAAATTAAATCATAGCTGTGTACAATAATGCAATCATGAGGTACAATGTGCTGCTTCCATATACAGTCTGAAATATTTTCACTGAACTGGTTAACATAGCCTTCATGGTATTTTTGATAAGTGATTTCTTAGACAGGTGATGTTTATAGATAACACTGTAGCAAAGACGAATGAATACTCTGTAGGAGATCGGGTAAGCATTTTTTCCAGTTAGGTTTGAGCAATGATCTCAGAAAATTGGAAGCTTTAGGTGAGACCTCAAGAGAGGTACTCTCAAGACTGCCCACTTTTCCATTTGTGCAGCCAAACTTTGCTACTTTGGAGGCATATGGCTGTGAAATGAGAGGTGAACCATTGCTAAGCTGCCAAGAGTTCTTGTGAACACAAAATATGACAAATCAATAAATGAGCAAGATGCCAGGAAACCTTGTAGTTGAGAAAGTGTTAGTGTAGTTGTGAAGTGCTGGCATAGTTGGGAAGTGCTGTCTGTTGAACTAACTTGTTACACAGTTAAGATGTGCAAAATATGTTTAAAATATATCAAGAGAGTATTTTCAAAACTCTAAAATTATGCTATTTCTATGTGCATTTCCCTTTGTATGTTATGTAGTATTTTTACTTTTTGAATATTTTTGTCATTTTGCATAAATATTATGTGGTTCTGTAACCACTGAATTTAATAAAATAAAAATTGGTATTTGTCTAAAATGACTACAACTTGTTATTCAATGTGTGGCCCGTGGACCATCAGGTATCACCAGTGAAATTATTACAAACATATAATCCTGGGCCTCTATCAAGCTCAAGTGAGTCAAAATACCATGTACATTTTAATAAGGTTTTAGGTTTTAATGAGAGGAATAAAAAAGAAAATGAAAAGTTATTGTTATGTAGTCACCCAATTATAATCTTATTATTAACCAGGTTGTATTTTTATACAGTTATAAGAAAATGGACTATTTGAAAATGTCAAGTGGAAAATAAGAAGAGGGGAAATGGGACTCGGATTAAAGATGGCAGCTGAGTAACAGCTTCCCTGTAACTGGGCCTGGCGAATCTGGGGAGACAAGACTCCAGACATCTCTGGCCGGTGGGACCTGCCTACAATCATCCCTTTGAGGACACAGAGAGCCAGCAA
>CAUYPK010145452.1:0-16970 GCA_963574355.1 Loris lydekkerianus
AAAACACATGCAAAATAAAAAAATACCTATTTATCTCTCTCTCTCTCTCACTCTCTCTATATATATATATATATAAATATATTTATATATATTTTTTTTTTTTTTTTTCAGTTTTTTTGGCTAGGGCTGGGTTTGAACCCACCACCTCCGGTATATGGGGGGCTGGCGCCCTACTCGTTGAGATAGGCGCCACCCAATCTATAATCTTTTGAAATTTTTGTCCTAGAAAAATATAATTCCTACATAAGATCAATAAAAAAAAAAAAAGAAATTATTTTTCCCAGGATGAGAGGGAATGGCCCAGTGACCTCACTTTAAGTTCAAGGGTTTCAGAACATTCTGTTGTGAAACACTTTGGGAAGTTCTATTAGTGTCCTGTTGTTGTTATAACAAATGACAATAAACTCAGCGGCTTGAAACAGAAGGCGTTTACTCTCTGTCTTGGCTGCCAGAAATCCAAACTCTGTGTTCCTAAGCTGAAGTCAGGTTGTTGGCAGGACAGCCTGAGGCTCCAGGGGAGCTCCCTGGCGCTTTTTGCTTCTGGAGCTGGCCACACTCCTTGGCTTGTGGCCATACACTGAGATCTTCCAGACCAGTATCTTCAAAAGTCCTTCTGTTCCATCTTCCCACCACCTTCTCCTCTACAGCATCTGTGTGTAAAATCGCTCTCTGCCTCCCTCTTAGAAGGATACATGTGATTGCAGTCAGGGCCCACCCAACTAAACTGGAATAACAGCCCATATCAGGATCCTCACTCCATCACATCTGCGAATACCTTTCTCTCTCTCCTCCTCTCTCTTGCAACCACATCATGTAAGATTCACAAATTCCAGAGATTAGGGGTGGCGCCTGTGGCTCAGTGAGTAGGGTGCCTGTCACATATACTGAGAGTGGCAGGTTCAAACCTGGCTCCTGTCAAACTGCAACAAAAAGTAGCCGGGTGTTGTGGCAGGTGCCTATAGTCCCAGCTACTCTGGAGGCTGAGGCAAGAGAATTGTTTAAGCCTGGGAGTTGGAGGTTGCTGTGAGCTGTGACACCACAGCACTCTACCGAGGGTGATAAAGTGAGACTCTGTCTCTAAAAAAAAAAGAAAAGTAAAAAAAAAAAAAAAAGAAATGAGTATAATCATGATGCATGTGTTACTTAGTTCAATGTAAGCATTTCACACTGTATATTAAAATAGTACACTGAACTCCATAAATGTATCAATGTATAAAGTTATGATTTAATAAATAATAATAATAAATGCTATAATCTTTCTACATTTATCACAGTTTTCTGCATATTGTCAGAGGCCCACTGCTGACACCATCACATGTACAAGATAGCCACATGGAAGACCAGAAAATACAGTGCACCCATGTGCCTCTGTCTTGGCAGGGAATGTGCCCCACTTGATAGTGGGATGTACTTACAGGGAAACATTCCCATGGCAGACATATTGCATGGGAAATAAGAGGATCCTTGGTACTGTGAGAAAAAAAAAATATTTTTTATAGCTTACTTTTTCCTCATGTTTGCTTTTTAAATGGTTTAACAATGTTCCTGAAGGGTATTTGTATACTATGAAATGCACATATCTCAAGTGTACAGATCAGTGACTGGTAGTGAACGTTCAGTATTCTGTATCCAGCACCACAACCCAGCTAAGATTTAGACTTCTATTCTCCCCAAAGATGCCTTGTGTCTATTTGCAGGGATGTCCTGCTCCTGTCCTCAGCGAGGAGCAGCCCCCAATCTACTTTCTGTGTCTATAGATTTTTCCCATTCACATATTTTGTGGGAATGAAATCATTCGATATGTGATGTTTTGCATCTGGTTTCTCATTGTCTGAAATGTTTTCAGGTCTGTCCATGTCACAGCATGAATCAGTACTTTTTTGTTTTCTTATGATATTCTATTGTTCAGGTGGAAGGCATTTTTATTTATTCATTCACAAGCTGGTCAGTGTTGTTTCCACATTTCGGCTATTATGAATGATGCTGAGATGATGGCTGGAAAGCAAGCTTTTGCAGGGCACGTGTTTTCACTACTTTTGTAAAAATTATTCAGAATGGAATTGCTAGGTCATATGGTTAGTTTCTAAGTAGTGTTTGGAACCTTTAGAAATGATGCCTGACTAGGAAAACCTGACAATTTCTATGAATGTTGCTAAAGTTTAAATGGAAATTAAAAAAAAATACAAAATAAAAAAGCAACAGCAATAATTCATTAAATCAGTGGTTCTCAGCCTTCCTAATGCCTCCTAATGCCGCGATCCTTTAATACAGTTCCACATGTTGTGGTGATCCCCATCAATAAAATTATTTTCATTGCTACTTCATAACTGTAATTTTGCTACTGTTATGAATCATAATGTAAATATCCGATATGCAGGATGTATTTTCATTGTTATAAAGAGGTTGCGACACACAGGTTGAGAACTGCTGCATTAAATCATTGCCGGTGACTAGAAAGTTTGCACTAATAATGCTTAACACAGGTTTCATCTACAGGAGACCCATATCTAGAAAAAGGGAAAAAAGAAACATCTCACAACCTGAGAGTGAACGTGAGGCCGCCTGCTGTTTCCCCGCTGGGCCTGCCCGGTTCAGAAATGCAAGAAGTTTGTGATCAGAGCAGCTGGACCTTGCCCACGGCCTAATGTGTGTGACTGTTTAGGTCGGTGGACATCTTCCTTTTTCCTCTGAATACATCCATTTGGAGATGTATGTAATGGGAACACCTGCATACAAAGGGGGCTGGCGTCAGGCTCAGGCTGAGTTCTGAACAGAAGGTAAATCCTTGTGTTTATAGATTTTGCGTCTGTCTTCTTCAGAGAAGTTTCTCTTTCTGTGGTCAATTTTACTCTACCACTCAAGGTACTTACAGTCTCCATAGTTAAAAACTGATGGCCAGGGTAAATTAAACTCTCTAGCAACAATAGCAATTTTAGTTGTATATATTGATGTCAGAGCTACATATGAGTTAATATGTTTGTGCAGATGAAAATGTTAACTATTAATAATTATATGTGGAAGGAGGGAAGATATTTTTATTATTCTCCAATTTAAGGTATAAAACTACAAAATAAAATTTAAAATTCTTAGAAAACAAATGTGTTTGTTTTTTCACAAAATACATGTTTCTAGATAAATTGGAATTATTATTCTACTTAATTACAAATTAACTTTTTAAAATGTTGTGATAGGCCAGGCATGGTGGTTTATGCCTCCTGTAATCCTAGCACTCTGGGAGAACGAGGCAGGTGGATTGCGTGAGCTCATGGGTTTTAGAACAGTCTGAGCCAGAGCAAGACCTTGTCTCTAAAAATAGCCAGGCATTGTGGCAGGTGCCTTTAGTCCCAGCTACTTGGGAGGCTGAGCAAGAGAATCACTTGAGCCTAGAAGTTTGAGGTTGCTGTGAGCTAGAGTGCCATGGCATTCTACCAAGGCTGACAAAAGTAAGACTCTGTCTCAAAAAATAAACAAATAAATAAATAAATAAAAATAAATAAAATGTTGTGGTAGTTGTCACAATTATGGGTGCATTTCCCAGAGAACTTTTTGAGAGTCTTTAAAAAGTATCAATACCCACGCCTCACCCCTCAGAGATTCTAGTGCGATTGGTTGGGAGTAGAAAGAAAAACAAACAATTGATGGATGTCTTGCTTTTCACTTTAGCCCATATTCCATGAAGGAAACATTCTCTCTAAATCCCAGATATTGGATCAGCAATGTTTTCTGAATTTTCTGTAGATTCCATGCACAGCTTAGGTACTGAGTTGTGGTCATCTAAAGCCAGAATTATTTACTCAGGCACTGATAAATAATACTTCTACAATCCTTCTAATCCTTCTAATTAGAGAGACTTCAAAAGGATGACCCATGGACTGGAAATGATCTAAATTTTGTTTGGCCTGTCTACACCTTGGTGGCCCAAGCAATACATTTTTAAAAGGAGCACATGGAGGGAAGTGCCCTTCAGTCTGCAGCAGCTTTTCTATCTGGCTGCCTCACTCATCAACATCATCTGTCTCAACCCTGTAAGCATCTGAGTTTGCATACTTGGGTCTAGCCTATCTCAACTACCGTTTTATACCTGAAGATTGTGAGGTATTGAATCTCTCTGCTCTACCACATACACATTAGCACATTTGCTTTTCATATCAGTCCTGGGAATTTGGCCTTACTAGTCCCAGTTTACAGATGATGGAACTGAGTCTTAGGTTAGAGAACTTTCTCACAAGCACACATAGCTGACTTTAAAAAAAAAAAAAATGGAGCTGATATTCAAACCTAGGTCTTGTGAGTCTAAAAGCCAGGGCTTTTTGTGCTCCTGCATGGCAATGCTTGCTGGCCTCCCAGCCCTCTACACCTCCCATTTCCCCAACACCCTTTTTACCTCTGCATTAGCACATAACATTTCCTGGCTCCCCTCTCTCTCACCTCTGATTGTCTGACCCTGTCCGGGAACTTATATCTCCATATGAGTCCTGAGGCCCATATTTCCATATCATACACCATATCACGGTCATAAAAGAACGCATTCTGCAGCAGGAAAGGGTCCAATTACAGCCCTCATAATTGGCAAAAGAGTGTCATTGGTCACAGTGATCCTGGGATTGGAGGTTGTCAGAGCAATTCCATTTGTTGAACATATTCCTGTTTGTTTCAGCCATGGTTTTATCACAGTCTTTTACAGATCCCAGTGGACTCGCTGGGACATTTCACAAGTTATCAAATACATGCATTAAGGATTGTTAATAGCAGCCAAGGAACCCAAATCATGATGTGAGAATAAAACGCATTCACATAAAATGAAATTTTGGAGTGACAGGAAGGAAAAGAAGGGATTTGTTTTCCTTCAAGCTACCCAGTAAGTTTAGAGCTAGGGCCCAGTGGAGTTAACTCTCTTGCGTGGAGGAAGTGTTCTACATTGTATAAACCTGAAAAATAATGTGACAGAAGTCCCATTACCTTGCTCCTTAAATCAATCTGCCTCATTTTTCCCAATCTGTTCCATTTTCTCTGTGCCATTAGGAGGTAGTCAGTGGTTTTCTAGGGAGCAAACTTTCCCCTGTCTGGATGGACAGATGATTAGGTTTCCCGGATGGACAGATGATTAGGTTTCCTAGTCTTTACCATTAAGTCAAATAGTTTGATTTACTTTTAATTAGCCAATACACTTCCCACTACCATGGGAAAGGGTCCTATCCTGGGTGCCACCTGTCAGATGTGACTCAGATGCTTTTGAGTGAATTGGGCAAGAGTTTTGTGAAAATGTGATTTAGTAATTTAAAAAATTTTATTTTCCAGTTTCTTGAAAAATAAACACACGCTCTTTAAAATCTGGCAATAGTAGCCCAGCTTCCCCATGACAAGAGTTGGCCAGAACTGAGGGCTGGCTGTCCTCAAGACAAAGAAAAATAGATCTCTTCACCACATCCCCATCAATACCAACTGTCCCCCTAACGCTCAGGCTGAGGAACAGTTGCCCACTTCACTCACTTATATTTTGTATGCACAGAAAATTCAACTCACATGCCCAAGGTCATGTATCTAACTCACTCAACAGGTATTTAATGAGACACAGACTCAGTGCTAGGCACTATTCCAGGCACCAAAGATACAGCAGTAAACAAAAAAACCTAAACGCTCCAAATTCTGGCTCCATGGGGTTTATATTCAAGTGAAAGATACAGTAAACAAAATCAGGAAATATACATATATTGGCATATCTCATAGATACTACAGGTTGGGTTCCAGACCACTGTAGTAAAGCAAATATTACAATAAAGCAAGTCACATGCATTTTTGCATTTCCCACTGCATATAAAAGTTATGTTTGAACTATACTATAGTCTATTAAGCATGCAATAGCATTAGATCTAATAAAATGTACATGCCTGAAGTTAAAATACTTTATTGCTAAGAAATGCTAACAATCATCTGAGCCTTCAGCAAGTCATAATCTTTTAGCTAGTGAACGATCTTGTGTTGATGGCTGCTGACCCATCAAGGTGGTGATTGCTAAAGGTGGGGGTGGCTGTGTTGATTTCTTAATATAAGAAAACAATGAAGTTTGCTGCATTGATGGAGTCTTCCTTTCATGAAAGATTTCTTTGTAGCATGTTATGCTGTTTGATAGCATTTTACCCATGGGATAACATTCAAAATTGGAGTCAACCCTGCCATTGCCTTATCAACTAAGTATATGGAGCATTCTAAATCCTTTGTTATCATTTCAACAGAATTCACAGCATCTTCACCCAGAATAGATTCTATCTCAAGAAACCACTTTCTTTGCTCATCCATAAGAAGCAACTCCTCCTCTTTTCAAGTTTTATCATGAGATTGCAGCAGTTTTGTCATATCTACAGATTTCACTTCTAATTCTAGTTCTCTTGTATTTCTACCACATCTGCAGTTACCTCCTCCACTGAAGCCTTAAACTCATCAAAGTCATCAGTAAAAATTGGAATCAATTTCTCTTTCAAACTCCTGTTTACGTTGACATTTTGACTTCCTCCCATGAATCACAAATGTTCTTAGTGGCATCCAGAAATATGAGTTCTTTCCAGAAGTTTTACAAATTACTTTGTCTAGATCCATGAGAGGAATAACCACCTGTAGCATCTACAGCCTATGAAATGTGTTTCTCAAATAACAAGGCTTGAAAGTTGAAATGATTCCTTGATCCATGGGTTGCAGAATGGGTGTTGCATTGATCCCTTTCTTATCTGCTCTACACTCCTCTTCCTCTGTCTCCCAAGGGGACTGGCATGCTGAAGAGTTGTAATTTTAAATAGGATAATAAAGAAGGTTTCACCAGGAAAGTGAGTGAACCCAAGCCCAGAAGAGGGGAGGGAGGGAGCCACAGGTGTAAGGAAGGCTGAGCAGGCAGGCTGAGCAGGGAGTGCAACACATGTAGCAGTGAGTTAGAACCAGGACTGGGGACAAGTTTGTCCATGCAATTAGAGATGATGCTGCTGGCATTAACCCCAGGCAGACGTTCCTGGATATGCTTTTCCAGAACACCTGCTTTTCCATGTCATCTGGTTTTCCATGGAAACCCAAAACGCACTAAGTAAAAATCCAGACTTATACCCAAGGTAAAATGGAGGAATTATTCATTTTACTCAAGGCTTCACAACAGGAGCCTTCCATTTGTAAAACTCCTCCGGCACATGTAAAATGGTTTTTCATTTAGAATTGTGATTCTCATCATTTTTCAGAAACCCATTTACCACACAAAGCAAGAGATCCCTATAGAGCAGGTGCATGTAGTCAGATCCAGCCATTCTCCCTCACTAGCTCCTCAGGCCCCCCACACCTCCTAGAACAGAGGCCTTTGCAAGCTGCCCAGACCCTGACAGGAGGCCAGCACCCAGTGACACGGACTGGGCTGCTGCTGCAAGTGTCACTGGGTGCTGCCTCCCCCAGCCCCTGCTGCTTCTACTGGTATTGCTGCCAGGCCCCTCCCACCTTCCTCAGCCCACAGGCCTGCACTCAAAGCAGTGGGGTTATTTCATTGTTTTAATAAACATATATTGTTTTTCAAATTCAAGGAAAATATCCAATTTGGACTAGAAAACATATGGAAGGAAGTACTATTTTTAAAATAAAACTTCCATAGTCGCCTCCACTGGTATCCATTCTGGCTGGCTGCTCCTTACTGAAGTCACAGAGATTTAGATTCATGGTCCTCTTTTGTGTCTCCAAAAAGCTTTCCCTGCTGTGATGTCATTCCCCTTGAGATTGGCAGTAGTAAAGACTTGGACGTAGACAGTCAGAAATACAGAAAGGATGGGAATCAATTTAAATTGCCTGGTTCAATTCAAGTCACAAACGTCCATGTCTCTAACCAGCTGGGTAGATGCTGAATCTACAGTTTGGGTGAGCTGCTGGCTAGATCTGCAGCTTCATTTTCAGAAACCTGGCTTTTGGCAGATAGCTGGGACTCCCCTGGGGAGTTGGCAAGAGCGGGCAGTTGCAACATGATGTAAGACAGGAAGAAGACCCATCTCCTTCCCTCCCAGGGCAGGTGTGCCCCAGGAACCTAGTCCTGTGGTAAAGAGCATGATGGGCTCTAAACACCACTGGTGCTCGCTGGCACCCCAAAGAGTAGCAGAGCACTCACGGTGGGGGTGGTTAGGAAGAGGCGGCTATGACAAGTGTGGACGTAGAATGTATCAGTCATTGCTACAATATGCCATCCCAAAATAAATAGTCATGGCCTGAAACAACCATCAATTAATCTTAGTTATGCATCTGTGTGATAGGTCTTGATCAACTGATCTAGGATGGGCTTGGCTGGCCTGAATCCATCCCATCTCCATATCTCTCTACTCCACCTCAGAGCCGTGGCCTAGCTGGCTTGTGTTCTTCTCATGGTGATGGCTGAAGGGCAAGAGCACAAGCTCGACTGAGAAAGCACATTTTAACTTTAGCTTACCTCATTTCTGATAACATCTAATTGGTCAGAATGCGTAGTGTGGCTGAGTACAATACCAAGGAGAGATGGTGAACTTTGCCCCCAGGGAGGAGGAACTGCAGGCTCACATGGCAACAGGAATAGAAACAGGGAGGGGTGAAGAATGAGGGCAGTCATGTGATCCACCACTTCCATGCCACAACATCCAGTCCAGGTATCCTGAGTTTGCAGCTGCTTAATAGGGGACCAAAGCGGGCAGGGTCACTCCAGTCTCAGGAAAGCCAGGGCAGCCTCAATGACAGGACTGTTCTGGGCCCCCAGTGCTGCCTCTCTTGACGCTTTCAAGACCCTGGAGGCCTGTAGCATCTGCCAACCTTCTGGGTGGTAGAAGATTAGGAAAACCTCTTGGTCATTATACCTCCTCAACTCTCTTCTTCAACAACTGCAGAACACTTGGAGGGTTTCTTCTGAATCCCTCACCCCCCTCCCACCCTCTTTCTTTTCTGCTCTACACTCCTTTTCCTCTATCTGCTTCTTCATTAGTATAACCTCTCCTGGGGGACAGGGGGGCAGGAGTTAGCCTAAGCAGATGGAATAGAAATACCACCAGAAGCTAGACAGGGGCAGATATTTCTAGATGGGTTGAACTTTCTGGGAGAAGGCAGTCTAGCTATTGGTAAGGTAATTTGATTTTAGAGTCAGGCAGAGATGTGGCCAAGTCTTAGCCATACAATCATTTTAGTCTCTCTTAACCTCAGCTTCCTCATCTATAAAATGGGTATAAGCATTTTTACTTTAGTGTTGTTGTAAGAATTAACTATGATGTTATATAAGTGGCAGAAATTTGCCAAAACAACTGTGGATGAAAGGAATGTATATTTCTTTATTTTCTTACAATAAAAGTAAATCTGACATAGAACTCTCATCTTGAAAGTTGATAGTAAAGCTTTATTAGGGTTCCCTGCTGTTGATGCCATAATTTACTTTAAAATACTTCCATTTTAGATGGTATAAAATAAACATATACATTAAAAATATTATACAAATATTATTATGTTACTAAATATGAACATGTGTTCACATACACGTATGGGTTGTCACTTGCTGCCACTTGCTCTATTATGAAATTGCACCCGAGTGATGAGTGGTCAGCTAGGACTTATCAGTAGGCCAGAGATAGCAACTACCCTTGTGTTTGTTCTCTATGTTGCTATCTGCTAAATAGCATCCTAAATAACAGAAATGAGTTTCATTGTGAAATGACTGGGTTGAATGGTGAACCCTGAAAAGACATACCCATGTCCTGATCCCCCGCATTTTATTTATAAATGTGAATATGAATGTCACATTTTGGGGGCTGAGTTTCTTTGCAGATTTAATGAAGGATCCTGAGATGAAGAGATTATCCTACATTATCGGGATAGACCTTAAATCCAGTGACAAATGTCCTTATATGAGAGAGACAGAGGGGGATTACACCTGCAGAAGAGGAATGGCCAAGTCAAGATGGGCAGACATGAGAGTCACACCACCATGACCCAAGAAATACCTGGAGCTACTAGAAGCTGGAAGAGCAAAAAATCCTCCCGTAGGTCCTCTGTGAGGAACACAGCCCTGCTGATACTTTGACCCTGAACTTCTGACCTCTAGAATGTAGGAATACATTTCTGGTTTTTTGGTTGTTTTTTTATTTTGTTTTGTTTTTTCATTTCTGTTGTTTTAAGCTACCAAGTTTATGGTAATTTCTTATATCAGCCATAGGAAACTAACACACTTGGTTAGCACCAGTAAAGGCATGCAAGTTTGGCTAAAGATGCTAGAAGTAGACTCTCATTGGTCAATTATGAGACTAATTGAAGTAATTGGGAGACACTCCCCATCTTTGCATGAACTGAATATAAGAGGGCTTATTCATGAATTTAACAAGGGCTTTAGCTTGGACACACAGGGATGGAATAGAGACTTGATCTACTAATAACCCGTTGCTAAGCTGTTACTCTGGAAAATTCCAGTTGCCTAATGTCAACTTTAAAGGAACTGAAATCCTGCCTCTGGTACACTATTGAATCTGTATTGAGTGGATGTTGCATAGTAGATAGCGGTCAAAGCACCTAAAGGGGCAAGGAACTGAACTTCAGTGAGTGTATAAGAGCAGGTAGTAGGAAGAGTGTGTTTTCTGCTTGCTAATATATGCAAGTTCAGTGGTTTGCTGTGTGACAACATTGGATCTCAGTAAGTTTATGTTGGCTACTGCTAGGTTGCAAAGAGAATTTGAGACTGGTGTGGCTGTGGTTTGAATGTGTTCCCTCCAAAATTCAGGAGTTAGTTTAGTTAGGTTAGTACCAAATGTGTTAGTTTCCTATCACTGACCTAAGAAATTACCATAAACCTGGTGACATAAAACAACAGAAATGTATTCCCATGTTCTAGAGGCTGCAAGTCCAAGATCAAAGTATCAGGTGTCAACAGTATGGCCCTGTGGAGGTAAGTGAGCCATGAGGACTCTGTCTAAATGAGATTAGACTCCCTTCTATAAAAGGCCTTGAGAGAAGGAGTTCAATGCTTTCTGCTCTTCTGCCTTTGACCACATGAAGGCACAGCATTCTTCCTCTTTGGAGGATGCAGCATTCAAAAAGCAATCCTAAAAACAGAGGCCAGACCCTCGCCAGACAAGAAACCTGCTGGCACCTTGATCTTGGACTTCCCAGCCTCTAGAACTATGCGAGTTAAGTTTTTGTACTACATAAATTACCCACCATTGGGTATTCTGTCATCATAGTAGAACAAAATGAATGTTGACACCAGAATGAAATGTTTTCCATTCACCTTCACAGACAAATTTGTATTCTTTCTACTTTTCTGCATTTTCCAAAATGTTGATAATGAGCAGATAGTAATTGTATTTGTGGAAAATTAAATTAACCTTCTCCAAATGTAATTTCTTCCATGTTCTCTCTTCCTTGATGCCTGTTTTCCCTACTAGTTTTTGAGGCAGAGAGATCCCTATGTTCCCCCACATTATGTGCTCCTGTGGGTAGTAGGCAAAGGAACCATGTAAGTTCCTTTATTTGTTTTACCTTGAGCGTCTGGGTAAGAGTATTTTCATGCCACATACTCATGTATCTCCCATAAAACATGTGGAGCAAATGCCTCCCATGAGTCAAAGTGAAGGTGATGGGCCTCCAGAGGAAGCCAGGAATCTGCACAATTGTATGCATTTGGGCAGCATTTCCTAGGCCTGCCCAAGGACGGTCTCTACTGAACAATCCCACCAGGAGTTCGAACACATTCCCACAAGGCATTGTCCTTAGAGGAAACTGTCTCAAGGATGGAGATTCCGGGGTTGTCACCATTTAAATGACATTGTGGAGGTAGGCTGGTCCAGGCCTTGGGCAATTTGCCAGCTTCCTCCCACCACCATAGAGGTCCTCTAAGAGCATCTGAAAGGCTATACCTAGGGTGAGATATGTTCCTCTTCAGAAAGAAAAATACAGAGTTCCCAAGCAACAGAAAGAACCCTACCTGCCCATATCAGCACTGACACACCAACGCCCAATATGCCCCGATGTAGCCTTCTTCACTCCCCATTACCCTTGTGAAAAAGGAACACAAAGTAACTTACTCATCAGCTGGAAGAAACATTTAGGTTACTTTCAAGAAAAATTCCTGATGCTGGGAGCAATTGAGAGGCTGGAAAAGACTCAGAGGATAGATGGTATGTCATCCCCTAACTCTCCAGAAGGAAGAAGAGGTGCAAGTGAATTTTAGATCATCCTGCTGAGAAAACTGAGCCACACATGAGCCACTTGAGCTAAAAGTGATTGATGCAGGGTGGGAGGCTGTACTGGAGAATGGTCTTGACCTTGAAGACAATTGGAGACACTGAGTTCAGAGGAGAAGGCAGAGACAAAGAATGTATCAAAAACCGCACAGGAACATTGGCTGTCAAAATGCCAAGAGGGAAATCAGCACATGTCCAGCCTGGAGGGAGGGGTGTCAGGCATGGGCATCTGCATCTAGGGCCAGAGCATGTGCTGGGAGCCAGAACCAGCTGCACAACAGTGAACAGGGAGGGTAGAATGAATGAGTACCTCTGTGTACAGTGTGCCTGTGAACTGATGAATGAAGGCCGTGGTGTGAGAACTGGCTCTGGGAGACCCTGGCAGGTAGCTCTCATGCTTCCACTGAAGACTAATGATGGGGCATTGTCCCAGCAGAAGGGTTTAGGGAAGAACCAGGATAGAAACGGCTTAGGGTTGCCTAGAAGGTAAGGAAGGCCCAGACCATTATTTCAAAAACTCCATTTCTCCATCTGAGGAATGTTTATCCTCAGATTGTCCTTGAATAAATAATTCCCCCAAGAAAATAATTTGAGAAGAGTCTGAATACCATGCTGCCCTGTTGGAGCCCCATAAGGCCCGTTAGCTTTCAGAAGGCTCAAGAAGAATTACACCAAAGAAACCTGTGGAACCAAACATTTTCCATATGGATGGGACCAAAGGACTTCTCTGCCCCATTTAAAAAAAAAAATTCCCCCATAAGGTTCGGTGCTCATGGCACAGTGGTTACGGTGCCAGCCACATACACCGAGGCTGGCAGTTTCAAACCCAGCCCAGGCCTGCTAGACAACAATGACAACTGCAACAAAAAAAATAGCTGGGTGTTGTGGCGGGCGCCTGTAGTCCAAGCTACTTGGGAGGCTGAAGCAAGAGAATTGCTTAAGCCCAAGAGTTTGAGGTTGCTGTGAGCTGTGATGCTACAGAACTCTACTGAGGGTGACATAGTGAGACTCTGTCTCAAAAAAAAAAACAAAACAATTCCCCCATAAAACAGCAATTAATAGCTTATAAAACTTGAGCCCTTCTCTGAATACACTTCGAGGAAAGTCAGTCTCTGTGAATGGATTCTTCAACTATTGAAGATCAAAGGTAACACCTACAAGCATTAGATTCCCTCTCTCTCTTTCTCCCTTCTTTCCTTCTCTCCCTCCCTCTCCTTCCTTTCTTCTTCCTCCTCCTTCCCTTCCTTCATCTGGAAATTTCCCTCCATTCCCCTCTCCTTTAGCTCACCTTCTCTGGCAGTGTGTTGGGACTCTGTCCTGGAAACACCTGGAACCTGAAGCTGTAGCTGACCCAGTTCCCCGTCACAGGCAAGGGAGCCATCCAGAGATCCCTAACTCAGCAATTTGCAAATGGTACTAAGGCCCATTCACTGTTCCAACAAGGGCCCAATTATCTGCCAGGTGCATTTCACCAGCCCTCAGGTTAATTGGCTCACATAATAGGGATGAAGAGCAAACTACACTCCATTAAATTGATCTGCTCTTGGTAACAATCCACCATGCTTTCCACCCATTTTCACAAAGCTTCCAAGAGAAAGTGAAAAGACCCAGGCTTAAAGAAGGGAAATGGCTTCTCATTAGCCTCCTGCCTAGAAGCCTGCCTTTTCTCCCTTCTTCACCCTTCCCCCCAGAGGAGACAGAGGCAGTCATAGCATAGCTCCTGGATCCATACACAGATTAATCAAATGCTCTGCATTTTTGCTATCTAATTGATTCTCATTGCTTTAATTTTTTGGTTTCTGGTCATCTGCGAAAATGTTACTCTTTATTTCTGCAAAGCTTTAGCTGAAGGGCTTTGGCTTGGTCTAATTTGGTTTTTCTTTAAAACACACACACACACACACACACATTTAAAGTCTCCCCAGGATGTTTCAAATGATTACCAAACCACTGATTCTTATACACCATTTGATCGTATTCACACATCAACTGCCCGGGTTGAAATCCATATCCCCTCTTGTATTAAGAGCTTATTTCCCCTGAGTAATGTCTGCCCTGCTATTTTATTCTTGGTAATATTGATCCTCCTGCTCTCTTCCAAAGCATTGTGCAGAGTGCCAATAATTTTGTAAAATAAACCTTTTATTAATGGACTTCCCCACAGTTTCATTTTGTTTAGGTAAGTCTTTTTTTTAAATATAAGAAAGAGAGCAACAGTTGACAAACTTTTATTGCACCAAAAGCCAGGCCACCTGTGAAGTGTTTTATAGGGAGTTAGAGGTGTAGAGTGAGTGGGCAGTGCTGCTTTAAACAAAACTTCAACCAGCTGCTTGGGAGCTCTGAGTCACCCAGAGCAAGCAGGATGTCCCACTAAGATACAGGTTGTTTGGCTGCACCCAGAGCCAGGTGGCACCAAACCCAGCAGTAACTGACACACTGGGGCTGACCTCTTCATTGACTGTCCCAGCAGTGCTGAGCGGCCCCCACTGAGAAAACCCAGGATGCACTGGAGCAGCTGTGGGCTGACACATGCTATATGTCTGATGTAACAGAAGCGTGTTTTCTCCCCAGATCAGCCTCTATACACAGAGATTAGATCAGCCCCATACAGAGGAACACGTTTTTCCACACTGACCCACGTTTGTGAAAAGCTACTGAAAGTTTTTCAGAATGAAGTTATTCAGAGTGAAAGTGATGACAGGACAGATCTACCCACAATCCCAGTGACCTGACCACAGGCGGAGCCCCAGCACTGAAACCCCACAAGGAGGTCAGCAACTAAACTCAGGGCAGGTGCCTGGCAGAGGCCTGGCCTTTGTGGCCACAGCTGAAGTTTATTTCACATATTATTGATAATGACAGCAACTAGGCAGAAGTGACTGTGGACTGAGCAGAATTATCTTCTAATTTGCTTAATTTTATCCTGACATAACAGATTTGTTAGCATCTTCTGAGATTAAGTAGAGGACAAAAGATAAATCTGCCATATATTCTCCCTCAAGTATCGATCCTATTACCCTGTAATTATGCCAAAAATTCCTTCAACTGAGAAAGGTTGAATGTTAATACTTTTAAAGCCAATAACACTGAAGTTTAAATTAGCTTACCTAGATGGATGTATGGATGGATGGGTGGATGGATGGATGATGCATGGATGAGTAGATGGTTGGATGGAGACATAGTTTAATAGATGGTAGGATGTTTGATGGATGAGTGGTGGATGGATGGTTGGATAACAGGATAGACAGGTAGATGACAGGACAATGGATGGAGGGATGGAGGAATGGAGGTCTGGAGAGAAGGAAGGCTTAGATTCCACTATCTCATACCAGAGATAAGAAGTGAGAAGAGAAAAACAGAACATGAGATACTGCCAAGTAGAACCCATTTTGGAGGGTTTAGGGTGGGGACCACCACAATTTTGGTGAAATATGGTGAAGAGATGGAAATCCTGGGAGAGATGAGACAAAAATGAGTGTCTTCTTCACAAGTTTGACTAAGTGTCTCTTAATAGTCAGGCAATGCACTCACATAGAATCTTACAACATCAATTGGTATCATGTAGCCATTCATTCAACTACTACCATAACTCACACCTTCTCCAACTCATGGAATGTGAATAAAAAAGATGCAGGGGAATATTTTGTAGTTAAAAGTGTTTAGTTATTGTGTTCATTAATAGACCTTCAGAGACTTCACTTTTTTCAAGAGCTGCTGTTGGGGCAGGTGAAAACCACATATCCTCAGTAGCTGGAAAGCCTGTGTTCTCTGAACCTTTGAAGAGCCTTCAGCTCCTCTGGCATGCCTGAGTCCTCTTTTCTTGTTGCTCTTTACTCCTGTTGTCAATACTTCATTGAAGATGAAGAATGAAAAAGAAATACCCTACTATTTTACTATTTGTGGACAGTGGAAATATTTAATTGGAAAAAAGTTAAGCATTGGCTAGCATGGCATTGACAGTCAAGTGAGGATTCCTTTTAGTGACCGCAACCCTATGAGTAGAGTTAATCAAGAGTTGGCAAAAATTGAGCTACTGTAAGCACTCAAATGTGGATGTACTTAAGATAAAGTGGTTATTTTTTTTTTTTTATTCTATGTAGATACCTAGTAATGGGATTGAAGAATCAAATATAAGATCTACTTTTAGCTCTTTGAAGATTCCCCATAATTCTTTCCAAAAGGGTTGTATTAGTTTGCAATACCACCAACAGTGTACGAGTGTTTCCCGCTCTCTACACCCACACCAGCATCCGCAGCTTTGGGACTTTGTGATATGGGCTATTCTCACTGCTTAGGTAATATCTCCAAGTGGTTTTGATTTACATTTTTCTGATGCTTAGGCATGATGAACATTTTTTCATGTGTTTATTGGCCATTCTTCTCTTGGGAAAAGATTCTGTTCATGTCTCTTGCCCAATGAGTGATGGGGTTTTTTACTCTTTTCTTGTTGATTTGCTTGAGTTCTTTGAAAATTCTTGTTATTAGCTCTTTGTCAGATTTGTAACTTCTGAATATCTTCATATTAATCTGCAAAAAAAAAAAAAAGAGTTGTCAAGAAGCATCAGGAAGAAACTATGTACCACCTGTGGGTCAGGTGACATTACACTTGTTCTAGCATACTTGGATTTGTTAAGAATACAATAGTTAAGTATATACAGTGCACCTCCTGGATGAATGGCTTGACTACAAAATGAACTTCGCCTTAGAAACACAATGTAATCTAATCATATGTACCTTCATGTTAATCTGAAATTACAAAGTCAAATAAAATAG
>CAUYPK010145453.1:0-11563 GCA_963574355.1 Loris lydekkerianus
TATAGCCTATGGCTAGGAGAGTTAGAAGAAATATCTGTATAGCTTAATAATGGAACACCTTAGTGGAAAGGGCATGGAGAGAGATTTAGCTCTCCTAACAAGCATGAGAGCTCGCAAGATGAGAGCAGTGGTGAATTGGCAGTCTCTACACCTGTGGTGTTGAGAGGCACAAGATCAGCCTTATATTAGGCTGGAGGAGAAGGCAGTGGGGAGCATGCACATTCTATCATGGACTCGCTTACTCTGACTCTGTCTCCTCTTCTGCCTACAGAACGCCAGCACAGCGTCTCTCTGCTGAAGGTTACCAAGCTTTGCTAAAGACTAAGGTCTATCTTTCTAAGAAGACTGCTTTACTCTCTCTAAGACGCACTCTCTCTCCAGCTAAAGTAGATAACCCTCAGGCACCTAATAGACCTGAGCAAGGTAACTTAGCAGATAGCGTCCCGAACCTAGTTAAGCCTGCCGGAGACCTGGCCAGTCCTGGGCCCTGACAAGTGGTGTCAGAAGTGAGGTGTGACACTTATATAATTTGTTTCTCAAAATATGTTTGTCTTTTTTTCTTTTTTTTCCTGAAAAAGCAAGCACCAAAGACTGCTGAGTAAAAATGTTAATGGAAGAAGTAGGAAAGTAGATAATTTCTCAGATGCATATTCTACTTTCAATTCAAAGGGCGACTGCTAATTTTTAACATCAAATTGTCTAACGTACATACAAATATGACCACACTTTTAGAAAACATTTTTATTCAAAATAGGTGATTTAAACTATACAAAGGGTGGCACCTTTTGGTTCAAGGAATAGGGCGCCAGCCCCAGATACCAGGGGTGGCAAGTTCAAGCCAGGCCTCAGCCAAAACTGCAAAAAAAAAAAAAAAACCTACACAAAAAGATGTCAATCCCTAGTAAATTCGATTTTCTTGTTCTGACTACAGCAATGTATATGAACAGTGCCCATGTTGTACCATGTGTACAGAAACAAAAATCCATTACCATTCTCTTGCCCAGAGGAGGACCAAAAACTCCCTTTCTTCTTTTGTCCAATTTTGACATGATAATATTCTGAGTTTGAGCTGCTGTAGTTTGTGCTGAGAAGTTAATTAGCAGAGGTTTGTAGACTTCCTTGTTGAGTTGATTTAAAAGAAAATTCTGTATAGCAGAAAATAATAAACGAGTCATAGTTGGAATTATGTTTTGACATTTAAAAATAAACACAGCATCATTGTTGACAAGCTGGAATTTAACCTTAAGTGTAATAACAATGTAACACTAGATGCAATCAGTAGGAATAAGAGTCTCCATGCCAGTGGAGTCTCTCTCTCTCTCTCTCCTGGGCCCTAGCACCTGTGGTTTTCACAACCATTCCTTCTCAACATGAAATCACAAGGACTCAGAAGTTGGGAAACTCACCTAAGGTCTCCGAGATGGGCAATAATTCAGACTGCTATTTGTCTCTCTCCAGATCAATTATTTTTTTTTAATATACCTTAATGTCTTTCCACTTACATACCAAGTTACCTTTCTGTATGTCAGAAAGCTTAAAGATATAGTTGTATTTTCAAAATGGAATTAAATGGGAAGCAAGCAGGATCACAATTGTATTTAATCAAGGTGCATGACAAGGACGGGGTCTACAGGAATTTCCTGAGGAGCTCTTAAAAGTAAGCTCTCTTCCTTCCCCTTCTCTCCCTTGAGAGTCCTGGAGAAGGCATGACCCTCCTCATTTTAAGGCCAATTCACTAGAAAATCTTAAGTAAATCACATTTTCTTAAGGAATACTAGTATCAAATGTGCAGGAAGGGTAAAAAGAGAGGTGTTTTGCTTGTTCCAAACTTTACTTGGCAGTAAGTGTTTCCTGCATTCAGTTTTATTGTGTATAAAATACTAGATTATTAACTTTGTGGTAAAATACCTCAAACAAATCCCTTTTTCATGATGCCATTATACACTAAACATTACCATAATTAAGCAAAAGAAACTTTTGAAAACACACTTTAAAACAGTAACTTATCAAGACAACACTTATATTTTCAAAAGGGACTATGATGTTCCCATTGATAACTATATCTAGCACATGTGTCAGGAGTACTGGGCGGTAGAACAGAAAGAGAAAACAAAGAAGAAAGGAGAGCAAAGATCAGAGATTTTAGAAGTACGGCAAACTTTCACTCTTTCCACCACCTCAGCAAGAGCCACCTTTTTAAATTTAAAATTATTTTATTTTTCACAAAATGAATACATTCTAAAATGGAAGTTCTTTAAGGTATTTGAAGAGTTTTTGTTCATATCTGGGTCAGCCAGTTAGAATAGCAAAATAAGAATAGTGTAGTTTAGAATAAATGTAGGAATATATTTTTCATGATTTTATGACTAAAAGTATTTTGATGATGGTACTTTTTTTTTTTTTTTTTGGAGACAGAGTCTCACTTTGTCATCCTTGGTAGAATGCAGGGGTGTCATAGCTCACAACAACCTCCAACTCTTGGGCTCAAATAGTCCTCTTGCCTCAGCCTCCCAAGTAGCTGGGACTACAGGCACCTGCCACAAAGCCCAGCTATTCTTGTTTAGGCTGGTTTCTAACTCCTGAACTCAGGCAATCCACCCGCCCTGGCTCCCAGAGGATTACAGGCCTGAGCAACCAGGCCAGGCCTATGATTGTACAATTAAATGTAAATGATAGATTACTCCAAGGGAGAAAATAGTTGGAAAACATGCTATTCTGTTTATTCTTAAAAATCCTCTATTCTGAGCAACTATAATAATTTTATGACAAAGCAATTTCATACATGTTTTCTGAATTATTGTCTTAAGACTCTAAGAAATTATTGCACTTTGTTTGCCTACATGGAATACAATGTAATTATTTTTATTACAATGCATTTTTTTCAGCTAACAATTATATCATCTGGTATGTAATCTATAAAATTTTGTTGGGTAGATAGATAGGCAGACTACATGAAACAAGAATGAAAATAAATACTCAACACATACATAAACCATGGCATGAAAGGTTTGGCAGTGAGTATTGAGACCATTTAGAAGCAAAACCAAATCTGAATAATAAATATAGTTATAAAAAGGAAATCCAAATGCAATATTAAAAACTACCAAATAAATTAATTTGGTAATAAGGAACGGATTTTAAAAAAGCTCAGTCTTAACAGAAGACAATGAAAGGACTAGGAGGAAAAGTAACAATATTCCACTCTTTCCAGCTAACTGAATAGGGGAAGGAGGTCAATGATAAGTATTGTCAAAGTATTAATAATTTCAAAACTCTGAATTTAGAAAAAAAAAATATAAGCTTTAGGAAGAAACCTTTTAAATAGATTTAAATAACACTAGAAGAACTTTAAATCATTTCTATAACCTTCTAAATCAATAGAAAGAAAAAAAATAAATACCCTATCATAACCATAGATTAACACTAGGTATCTACTCAGAAGAAAAAAATTGTTTTATCATAGGACATCTGCACTTGAAAGTTTACGGCAGCTCAATTCACAATCACAAAGATAGGGAGACAACCCAAGTGCCCACCAACCCATGAATGGATTAATAAATTATGGTATATATATACCATGGAATGCTATAAAGGTGATGGAGACTTTCCATCTTTTATATTTATCTGGATGGAGTGGAAGAACATCCTCCCTGGTAAAATATTACAAGAATGGAAAACTAAGCAGCCCTTGTACTAAATACCAATTTGAAACTAGCAGATGAACAATTACAGGCCCACACAAGAGGAAAAACACAATTAAATTCAAGAAGGGGGGAGAAGACAGGAGGAAGGAGCTTAGTAAGTCCCCACCTAATGGATATAAGGCAGGGTTTTATGGCATACCTACTGGGTGAAGGACTCAAATACGATGCAACTGGAACTTTTCCTAACAAACATAAACATGTACCCTAATTGCATGTACCCTTATATCAATCTGAAAATTAAAAAAAAAAAAACTAAATAGAAAATACAATACAGAAGAATGACTTATTCTGACAATTTATGTCTCTGAGATCAATTTGCCCATCAAAAGAAAAAAAAGGACTCAGATTAACATACACAAGTACAACCTGCAGCTACATGCTGAGCTTAAGTGATTCAGAAATGCTTACAGTAAAAGAACAGGCAAAAATAGACTATGTAAATGACAATTTAAAAAGCAAAAAAAGTAAAGAGAACAATTAATACACAATGGTTCTGTATATGTAAAAATCAGACCATTATCAGAATGTTTTCCTAAATCCAGAAGTTTATAGTCATTAATATAAAAAATTCTAAATAAGTACATTTTTACTTTTAAACATGATACCTTAAAAATCACATACATGAAATTTATGCTTTCAAAAACTATCATCAAGTAAGCCTTATTCTTCAGCTTAAATGAATTATCAATCTCCTAATTCTTCCACAGATAAAATTCCAGCTGGTCCATTGAAAAATGATTTGATATTTTTTGATGTTAACATCTAGCACTCTCAAAATTAAGCACATACTTATACAAAATACTTGTTTCTTTTTTTAATCCAATGATCAAATTATGTGTTAATTAAAATTATTCTATAAAAGCTATGTAGTTATGACATAAGGGGAAAATACTCATATGCCAAAAGAGCTTACTTTAAATGAGAAATGAACATAATGAATCCTAAATATTGTATTTGTTAACAATTATTTTACCTTAAACTCATTAACAATGTGTTTAATTAATTGTGTGAAATTATAGGCTCCTTCCTCATCACAGCTGAGATGTTAAATCTCTCAGGAGATTGGCTCTCAGTGAGTGTCTTCAGTGAATGTTTTTTGTAAAGTGTTATTATAATTTCTTATGTTTTTATATAATCTCTAACTAGAATACAACTTATTTTCTCAATATTTATTTAAAATCTAAACATTTGGGCATGCAATAATTGTAAGAGAAAATCACTTTAAATATTAAATTTTCTACTTAATCTTTTCAATAATATAAAATGTAAGTACATACAAAAGTTTCATTAAGCATTTAATATGAATAAATTTTCTTTATATAGTCCTACTTCAAATAAAGTAAAATTTCTTTACAGAAATAAGCATTATATATCATTGTCTCAAAATGATATTTTCTTTCCCCACAGAACAAATTTTTAAGACTCCAACCTGTACTATCTGTACTATTTACAATATAATCAGTAATGAAATGTTCCTGAAAGGCGTGATGGTGGACAATGACCTTTTTTAAGGAACAATGTAATATTTATTAAAAAATCAACAATTCTGGGTGGTGCCTGTGGCTCAAAGAGTAGGGCACTGGCCTCATATACCGGAGGTGGTGGGTTCAAAACCCAGCCCAGCCAAAAACTGCAAAAAAAAAGAAAATAAAAAATCAACAATTCCAGTTTTAGAAATCTAGGAATTATTCCTGAGCAAAGAAACATCAATAAAAACAAAGATTTAGCTACAAAAATATTTAATGCAGTTTTATTTTTAAAGCAAAATGTTAGAAAAATTAGGGACTTAGATCAATTACCATAAAATTATAGAATTTAATACTGATACTCTTAAAATCATCTTACAAAAGAATAATGAAATAGGAAATACAAGTTTGTTTTTTTTTTTGTTTTTTTTTTTTAAAGCAGATTACTATGTTATGTCCCCAATTTTGTTACAAGTGATGTTTTCATGTTGTGCAGTTTATTGCCTGGGCCGAATTTGATGAGGGTACAAATGACAAAAGGCTGTGTTTCCTTCCAACCACTGCCTTTAACTATGTCAAGTTTCCATTCCTCAACTCTTGATACGATCTCAGATAGATCCTTCAACTCTTTGTACACTTTGTTATTATTTTAAAATCCAGATCAAATCAACGCTGTGATTTAAAGTCCCAGTGAAAACTTCTCCCTTCCCACCTCTTGTATATCCCGATACCTATGAGCGTTTGGTTTATGATAAAGGTGTTATTTCAATCTGTTATAAAAGAGATTATTCAATAAATAATACTGGGATAGTTATTTAACTATATTCACAAATATATCCCAAAAGGATTAAAGGATTAAATTTAAAAATAAAATCAATAAAGAACTAGAAACAGGTACCATCATTAATAGGGAGAATGTGAATTAAGTGGGGGCTGCAATGCAAGAGGGGCCACTGCTGACACCTTCCTTCTCCCCCATAAGCTGTGTCATGCTCCTGAGACTGCGGGTACTACTTATCTTAATTATAATTAACACATGATGGTTATGATTCCAGACATCATTAAGGAAGATCAGTCTTAATACTACATAGTAATCTTTCAGATGGAAAATAACTTGGGAAAGATTACCATTAACTAAAACACACTTTTTAAGTGATATGAAATTCTCATCCTGAAAAAGCTTTTTTAATTAAAGTACTAAAATAAATGGGTTAATAATTTAGTGATATAAAATGGCATCAGATCTTTAATAAATTTTCTAAAATACATAAGCAATAACTAAAAAATTCTCTGTGGTTCAAACATCAAAATACTTGAGTATTTAAAAATATTTGTCTACTATTAAAAAAAAATTCTAAAAAAATAACATTCTTAGGAATACTATACACATTTCAATATATAATGTTTTTGCAATACTTACAATAATATAAACACTCTTCCCAGTTCCTGTTGGTCCTACAAATATTGAAGGCTTTTCATGAGTGGTCAACAATTCCATTAATGCCGAGTAGCGAATTGTGTCCAGAGTTGGTACAATTATTTCATTGAACAACATATCTTTAGGAATTGGAGGAGCGTCTTCCAATTTCTTTATCCACTGTTCCCATTTTCCTATCCCCTATTTATAATAAACAACCAAAGAGTGAACATTATGTTACAAAAAAATTTTAAAAGCTCTGTACTCATATTCCGTTGTAGAAAGGAACAAGATCAAAAAACTCTGATGTTTACACATTTGCTTTATCCTTTAAAATACTTAACATTCAGTTTGAAAGTTAAATTTTATATGTAAATTAAAGAGAAACTAGGCTTTTACACAAACACAAATGAAATGACAATGCTGTGTTATTTTTGATGCCCTAAAACCATGCTTATGCCAACCCAAGATTCAATTCCTGTGGCCAAATATGAGATTCTCTAAAGGCATTGAGAAAATTGGACTAATCAATGGGCTAAAGAGTAAAGAATTTTATTTAATGTTAGTCATTATAGAACGTTCTCCCTAGAATAGTGATCTCCAACCAGTGTGCCATAGTGGGAGGATCTTAGGTGTGTCACAAAAATTGTTTTAAATCATTAATTACATTATTTTCGAAAGAAGTTCAAAGCACAGTAATACACTTTTTTTTTTTTTTTTTTTTTTTTTTACTGTTTTGTTAAATCAATATAAGTTAAGTGTGCCATGGAAGTTTAACTATAAGTTCAAGTGTGCTGTGAGATTAAAAAAAAATAAAAGGTGGAAAAACATTGCCCTAGAAACCAGCTACATAAGGCTTGACTTTTATAATGATATTTATAACAGCTAATCTTTTCAGGAATGATTTTTTTTAAAGAAATTATAGTAAAGAAACATAATGTAAAATTGATTTTCAAGTACTTTTAAGTATATGGTTCAGTAGTGTTAACTAAAGTCACATTATGTAACAGATCCCTAGAACAGACATAATTTCTTTTCTTTTTCTATTTTTTTTTTTTTTTTTTTTGAGACAGAGCCTCAAGCTGTCGTCCTGGGTAGAGTGCTGTGGCATCACAGCTCACAGCAACCTCCAACTCATGGGCTTAAGCGATTCTCTTGCCTCAGCCTCCCAAGTACCTGGGACCACAGGTGCCCACCACAATGTCCGGCTATTTTTTTGGTTGCAGCCGTCATTGTTATTTGGCAGGCCCGGGCTGGATTCGAACCTGCCGGTTCAGGTGTATGTGGCTGGTGCCTTAGCTGCTTGAGCCACAGGCACCAAGCCTCTTTTTTTTTTGTTTTTTTTTTTTGTTTTTTGCTGCACATTTAATATTTTATTTTCAGCTGGTCTTGGGAAATACAGTCTTGTTGACACCAGGTAGACTAACTTGCCAGTACATGAATTTGAACCACTTAATGTTTAAGCCAGCCCCTTACTTCCTGGATGAGCCAAGCTGGCCCCAGCATCTTGCCACAGAACAGCTCTCTTATCCTTAACCCTAGTGGAATGGTTAAAATGGCTCGCTTTTTTATACACTGGGGGGTCAGGAGAAGCAACAGTGGAAGGGGGCTGTCAGGTGGGGAAGGGGAGACAGAAGAGCCAGAGTGAATGGAGATAAGATCACAAGAGAGAATTCAGGACCCGGGGAGCTGTGCTGGGGATATTGGTGGTGGATTGCAGAGCCATGGGGCAGCTGCACCAACCAGCTTTGTCTAAAGCTGTTTCACTACTTGGATGACAGACAGAGAGCTTGTAGCAGAGACTTCAGGACATGATCATTCAGATAAGTCAAACCCCAAACTGGATTTCTCAAGCAAATTATGGGTTCTGCCATGTAAATTCACATATTACTCAAGAACAGACATAATTTCTTAATATGTATATAAGATTATTATGAATTAATAATATGTTGTATCTTTGCATCCAATTAGCTTATAAAATAAAATTTTAATTTGTTATGATAGTGTTAATTATAAAAAAAATAAAAAATATTACATTAACTGTCCTTAGAAAAATTCCACCACCCTTTCCATGTTTACAGAATAAAATCTAAATTCTGAGTCATTCAAAGCACATTAGAATTCAGACTCATCCTTCCTTCACAACCAGGATGGACCCACTGGTTCAACACATGCGTTACGCCCCTGGACCTTGACAAATGGCACTCCCTTGGCCTATAATATTACATGACTGTCTTCTGAAAAGATCATGAACTCGCTGAGGAAATCACTGTGCTTTATTCATTTTTGTACCTTCAGGCACAAAGCTGTGCATATAGTAGAGATTTTTTTTTTTTTTTTTTGGTTAAATTCACATCAGTTTGCAAATTGTATTGCAAAGAAAATAATGTCTTTCCCATATTCTTGACAATCTTTTCAGACATGTATCATTGGACACCACACAGGAAAGAAAGGATTAAGCATCAAAAAATCTGAAATGTGCAGTTATTTAGAGATTGTGCAATCTTGGGGCAATCACTTAAATTCTCTGTGCCCCACTCCCTCAATGATAAAATTTGCAAAATAATCCCAGCCTTCCTATTTCACTGAAAACAAAATTGAAATAATTTCAGAAAAGTTAATAAACTATAAGTACTCTGAAAATTGAGGATATTATTTAGTAATTTGAGATGAAATAAAAGTAGCAAAGGTGAAAAGATAATATCTATGTTGGGCAGGGTGGAAAAATTCCTTCTGAAGTAAGTGGGCAATACATCTCAAGAGCTATAAAAAATCAAAAATCAATAGAGCAAATGCCTTTTCTGGAAATTTATATGGAAATAATTGGATATATACGCAATGACTTGTATCTAAGAATATTTACCAAAGCGCTACTTATAAAACTGGGAAATTCAAAACAACAAAAAACAGTCAATTTCCAAAGGTAGAAAACTATGAATAAATCATGGTCCACCCAAATGGTAGAGAGGTTTAGAAAATTAGTGAAGAAACATTAGTATTAAGTAGAATAGAAGAATATATAATTGCCCATTGTGTACACGGTGTGATCCCAATTTTACTTAAATTTGTATATATTTACATAATATGTGTTCCTAAACTTTGTCCCCAGCACAATACCTGTGGAAGCTGCTACACAAAAATAAGCACATACCACCCAGGTTTTATTGTCTAATCTATTTGGGAAATGCTGAATTTACATTAAACCAGCTGCATTCCTATAGGCCTCTTGGTGCCTGTGATACACCAACATGCACCATTACTCTCCAAGAGTTGCCCTTGAACAGCGTGTGCCTGGTGCTGGGCTAGATGACTTAATGTGTGATTCTATTTAATGACCACAACTGTCCTATCAGGTATTGTTGTTATCGCATTATCATGGGAAAAACTATGTTCAGGGAAATCAAGTAGTGACTGTACAAGAAGAAAGTGACTTTACTAGGACTCAAACGCAGATGCGTCTGACTTCTACTCCACACTGCTTCGTAAGGTAAACAGTGATGAAGAAGGTGGCCACAGAGCCCCTGCATGCTATGTCTGAGAGGGGACTCTGCCAGGGGTGTAGTTGAAAATCTTGCTGAAGAGATCTTACCTCAGTGATAAACTGATAATCGTAAATTGTTCCTTTTTCAGGAAATGGGACAGTTAGTGTCTTTGTGGACGTATGTTCAGTATCACTCTGTAATTTAAACCTGCTTCGAGTTATGTCTGAAATTGGACCTGCCATTAGTTCTCGAAGAATCTTGTTAAATTTCAACCGATCATCATCACCACAAGAAGCACCAACGGACCAGATCAATGAAAACAGAAAAATGCCCTGCATTGGAGAGATGAGAAAATAAACTAGAATTAAAGCATAACTTTAATCTATCATTGAAATTTAAATAACAGCCAGATTAATATCTATGAAAGGAATAACATATGCTGATACATAGTCCTAGGTCATCTCAGGATTTTATAATAATTAGGTTTTTAAAATATCAAATTGCATGTCTCATAAAATCTAAGAAAAGATGATATAAAGCATTCTGGCCATAGGAAAACTTTAGAATGATTAGTCTAGTAAATAAATCATGTGATGTTTTCAGTATATGATAGTAACTTGATATTAAAATGAACATTGAAATAGCTTTTTATTAAGTTATTAAGGAATGTTTTAATAAAAGGCAAATAACTTACAATATACATTTTAAATTTACATTTTGATATAGTGACTTTAAGTAAAACAAATTTGTATTCTTTTATTTGTAGTTATGATTAAACATTAATTGTGTAAAATAGAATTGCAGTTCTTACAAGCAAAAGATACTAGCTTTCTTCTTACCAGACTTAGGGAGAGATAATAGGGAAGAAAACAAGACCTACAAATTAGGTGAGAAAATGAAATCTCTTTTTTTAGGCCAAATGGTGAAAGTTTTTCACCACTGAGTATGATGTTGGCTGTGGGTTTGTCATACAGTTTCTACCAATTTAAACTGGGTGGCAACCTGTAGAAGATTGAAACTAGACCCACACCTTTCATCATTAACTAAGATAGATAACCTAAGACATGAAACTATAAAAATACTTGAAGAAAGTACAGGGAAAACTCTTGAAGAAATCGGCCTGGGTGAATATTTTATGAGGAGGACTGCCCAGGCAATCGAAGCAGTATCAAAAATACACTATTGGGACCTGATCAAACTAAAAAGCTTCTGCACAGCCAAGAACATAGTGAGGAAAGCAAGCAGACAGCCCTCAGAATGGGAGAAAATATTTGCAGGTTATACTTCTGATAAGGGTCTAATAACCAGAATCCACAGAGAACTCAAATTTATTAGCAAGAAAAGAAGAAGACAGACGCAAAATCTACAAACACATGAAAAAAAGCTCATCATCCTTAATCATCAGAGAAATGCAAATCAAAACTACTTTGAGATATCACCTAACCCCAGTAAGGGTAGCCCACATAACAAAATCCCAAAACCAGAAATGTTGGC
>CAUYPK010145457.1:0-26120 GCA_963574355.1 Loris lydekkerianus
CTCTTGGCATTTCTGGAAAGTTCTCTTTCATAATCTCATGGAGAAGAGACTCTGTGCCTTGTGAAGTCACTTCATCACTTTTGGGGATCCCTATAAGATGAATATTGGTTTTCTTCAGATTATCCCAGAGCTCTCTGAGAGAGTGATCTGTTCTTGCCCTCCATTTCTCTTCTTCTCTGAGAGTTTAGGAGCGTTCGAAAGCTTTTTCTTCAATGTAAGCAATCCTTTCTTCTGCTTGCTCCGTTCTGTTACTGAGGGATTCTACTGTGTTTCTCAGATCTTTGAGGGCTACAACTTCTTGTCTTAATGTGTCAAAATCTTTGGTCATTTGGTCTTTGAATTTGTTGAATTCTTGAGACATCTTTTGGGTTACTGCTTGGAATTCTAATTCGATTATGTTTGCTATCCAGATTGTGAATTTGATTTCTGACATCTCAGCTAATTGTTTGTGCATGGGATCTTGTGCTGTGCCTGCCCCATTGTTCTTTGGGGGAGTTGATCTACTCTGATTATTCATATTGCCAGAGTATTTCCGTTGATTTCGCCTCATGATTATTTTTCACCTTGCCTATGGCCATCCTCAGAGTTGGGGAGGTGTGTCTCCAAAATTAGATCCTAGCAGGATCACTCTATTGTTACTAGATCTTTGTAGGGAGTGACCCTGTGTAGCTTCTCTGGGGCTGCCTCAGCTGGGGAGTTCTGGTTGTGGGAGTAGCTCCGGAATGTGACACACCCGGATCCAGCAACAGGCCAGGGGTGGGGCACACAGTTCTGGGAGTGCCTGGCGCCCAGTGACTTTGGCACGGAGGGCCCAATTCTCCAGCAGCCTCTGGCCAGAAGGGCTCTGTGCAGAGGCAGGGATGGCTTTGGAGGGCACACAGCTACCAGAGGCCCTGCCCAGACAAGCGGGCTGTTGTGGAGGCAGGGAAGGTACAGGAGGGAGGATGAGGGGTTGCGTGGCTCCCAGAGTTCCTGGTCAGGTCATGCAGAGGCCTGGCGGGTCACAGCACCACTCATGGAAGTCTGGGCGGACGTCGGTCACACCAGGTCGCAATGCAGCTCTTACTGGGGTATGGCCGGATGCCAATGACAGGTCGCGGGTCATGGCACAGCTCTTCCTGAGGTCTGGTGGGCACCAATCACAGGTTGCGGCGCACCCATTTAAATATCTTCAATGGCATATAACACTTTATTGCAGAGGCAAGATTTATGAAATACTACTCTTTTATTATTTTTATTCTATTGATACAATACATATTTACACATATTTATTTCTGTATCTATTTAAGTGTTGAAATACATGCATTCACATTGAGAGACTACTAATTTCAGTTCAGTACCAAAGGGTTCATATTAATTTTCTTGGTTTTTATATTTTTAACTACCTTCTTTGATAGTGGAAAAGCACGGCTCCTGTTATTCTTAATATATTACTTGCTGAGTCCCTTTGTATGTAACTAATGTTCTCTTACAGCCATAACTTCTTCCCTACAGATGCCCTCATTCCAAAACTCGCGTTCCAACTCCTTGTGTCATTTTTCTCCTCCTACATAAAGTCTTCATTGTGCTTGGCCTCTGATAGCTATACCAGTATGCACCCCCATGTCCCAGCTATTCCCTTTGTCCTTACCCTGTACAGGCTTAAAGTCCACACAGGACACCTGCCTTACCCTGCTTGGGTTCTGATGCCCTGCATTAAACCACCCTTCTATGGAAACACTCTACTCCCTACTTGGGATCTGACACCTGCACTGCTCCCTTTGAATGGATGCCCTCCTCCGCCTGTGAATGCTCTGACAACCTATTTTATGTAATCTACCAGTGCCCTCAATGAGATGTCTTTCTTGCTAAGGCTCTTACACCTCATGCAAGGGCACTTTTCTGTGGACACCCTATTTGTCCCACTCAGGCTTGTGTGCCACTCCTCTCTGAGGATGCCCTCCTTACCCTTCTTGGATTTAATAGATTTTGCAAGTTATTGAGCCCTCAACAGTCTCTCAATGAGGTCTATGATAATAATGATAATGATTATATGTATGCTAATAATAATGATATCCACTAAAGTACACATATATTAACCATTTATACAAATGTAGCCATGCTCTTCATCACAAATAATTAAAATTTTTCCTCTTTCCAGGTGTCTATAAAATCGTCACCAGGTGTAAACTTCTGAGTATTGCAACTAGATATAAGTTTTGGCCTTCTGGAATTAAAGACTGAAAGAAACTGAGTGGTGGAACTATCCATGGTACTGAGATGTCCCCCAGCCTCTTCTGGATTCTAGTATAGCTATGTTTCTTACCTTAGTTGGACTCACACATAAATCATTTGTAAAACACTTCATACTGTATATTTTTAAAACCTCATACCTTTAGTATATTGTGTAAATTCAACATACACAATATCAAACTCCTTTCTGTCCCTACCCTTAAACATGTTTCTATGCCTCTTCCTTTCCCCAAATCATATTATAACACCACTATACAAAGAGTTGATAACAAGGAGCTGTAAGTTCACATATATCAAATCTTGCTGATTGGGATTTATGGTGTTTCTCAGATCTGTGGGTTTATAGTTTCAACTAAATTTGGGGGCTTTTTATGCCATTACTTCTTCAAATATTAACTCTGACCAGCTGGCCCCTTTCTGAGACTCTGATTTTATAGTATGTATAATATCCTTTGAAGTTGTCCCACAAGTCACTGATGCTCTGTTCTTAATTTTTTTTCTGTATGTTTTCTCTCTATTCTAATTTTTGATAGATTCTGTTGTTTTGTCTTTGTTCATTAATCTTTTCTTCTGCAGTGTCTCTTATGTTGGTAATCTAATCCAGAGCATTTATCATCATTGATGTATTTTTTAGTCTCTAAAAGTTAAATATGGGTCTCTTTTGGACCTACTTTGTTTCTCCTTAACATGCACATGCTTTCTTCTATTGTCTTGAACTGTGGAGCATACTTATATGGTAATAGCTATTTTAATGTTCATTTCTACAGATTCTATCACCCATGTCACTTCTGGGTCAGTTTTTATCAATGGACTTTTCCCCTTATTATGGGTTTTATTTTCCTTTTTCCTTGCATGGTTGGTAATTTTTTAATGAATGCCAGATTTTGTGGATTTGTTGGGTGCTAGATTCTTTTGTTTTCTCATAATTTTGAACTTTGTTCTTGAATGCGGTCCGGCTGCTAGAAAACAGTTTGATCCTTTTGAGGCTTGCTTTTAAGTTTTGCTATTAAAAAAAAAAAACAAAAAAAAAAACTAGACTATCAGGGCCCAGCTTAACTAGGTTCTGGGCGTGGACTGCTAAGTTACCTTGCTCAGGTTTCTTAGGTGCCTGAGGGCTATTTACTTTAGCTGGAGAGAGAAATAGAGTGTGTCTTAGAGAGAGTAAAGCAGTCTTCTTAGAACGATAGATGTCAGTCTTTAGCAGAGCTTAGTGATCTTCAGCAGAGACGCTGTGCTGGCGTGCTGGAGGCAGAAGAGGAGACAGAGTCAGAGTAAGTGAGCTCGTGATAGAATGTGCATGCTCCTGGCTGCCTTCTCCTCCAGCCTAATATAAGGCTGAGCTCATGCCTCTCACCACCACAGGTGTAGAGACTACCAATTCACCAATGCTCTCATCTTGTGAGCTCTCATGCTTGTTAGGAAAGCTAAATCCCTCCCCCTACCCTGTTCACCACGGTATTCCATTATTGAGCTATACAGGTATTTCGTATAACTCTCACTCCTCCTAGCCATAGGCTATGTGGGCTGCTACACTAGACATTCTTTATTCTAGGACTAATTTGGCCCCAATACTCAGGCAATTTCCTTCTAAGTGCTCAATATATTGAGTTTTCTCCATTTTGGCTATTCTGAGTGTGACTTATTCCCATGTCTGTGTGAGTTCTGGGAAGTGTTCTGCCTAATTCTTTCAGTACTTCTTTCCTTGGCCCTAGGTAGTTTGGGATTCAAAAAGAATTTTTAAAACATGAGTGAAACTTGAACATACTTAAGTATGAGTGAGACAAATTCAGTGAAGACTGATATATAGGATATGAGACAAATAGAAATGTAGTGTTTTTAAGAAGGCTAGAGAAAATTGGATCCAGACAACAAAGAAATTTGTCTGATAAAGAAGAATGTTTCCTCTTATAATAGTAAGAAACATGGAGAGGATACAGACGTAGGAAAGTTTATAGATAACTTTGGCAGGAAGTTTTCAAACATTGAGGTGTGTGTGAGTGGGAAGCAGGAGGCAAGATGGAGAAAGGAGACTGGGTCAACTGGTTTTAGGATAAGGGAAGACGTAGAATCATTGGGAAAATGAAAAACTACATTTATTAGAGAGATATAACTGTTACCAGACTATGTGGCCATCTGTCACTATCAGCCAACACACAGAGATGGGGATTGACTTCTCCCTTCCAATCTCACTATTATAGTACAGTAGAATTTCTATAAATTGTCCATCTAAGGGACTGTAACAAACTAGTCAATATATGGAGGTAGTCAACATAAAGAACTAGGCCTAGAGTGTTGATATGTACTGAACTTTGCCAGAAGGCCAGTGATTCTGGAGAACAGAGAGTGTAGCCTCTCTAAGACTGTTCTGTTCTTCCATTTCCAAAATCTCAATTTTATACATAAAGATTCAAAACAAAGACCACATTAATTCTTATTTTAAATAATAATAGGCACAACTCAGTGATCATCTGTTACATTTCTAATTCAAAAGTCAATTTCCTAAATCAGTCTTCCTCAACTGTTCAAGATGGGCATCTTTAGGGTGGGAAGTAAATTTACAAAACAACATGAGAAGGAGATGAAGGTCACTTAGGACCTAAACCAACCAGACCAGCTGTGTCATGGGCTTTCATAACCAGATTATGAATATAACCAGATGATGGCCAGACAAGGTTCCAGGCCATTCCAATGTGTGATGTTTTCCACAATATAGTCAAAAAGACATTAAGTTCATTCAAGGTAGCATTTTTGCCAGCCAGACAAATATGTTGGAGAGAGAAACAAGGAAGTTTAAGGCATTTGTATGAGAATTATTGAAATGATAGATCTTGGAATACAAACTTAATGGGGGAGGAAATGAAGACAGGAAGGAGTTAATGAACCATAAGTACAGGGTCAAAGAACTTGTAGTCCAGTGAAAATATGGCATTCTGAGAGTATTGAGTAAATGATATTATAGTCAGCACCTGACACTGTTACTTAATATTTAGCAGAGACCTACCTATAGGTCTCTGAGATGCTGAGGTTCAAGAAATACAGTAGAATGTCCATGGTTGACCACCTCCCTACATAAGTTGACCTAATTTTTATAGACTAGACATGTACCACAGATACATATCAATACTCTAGGCCTAGTTCTTTATGTTGACTACCTCCATATGTTGACTAGTTTGTTACAGTCCCTTAGATGGACAATTTATAGAAATCCTACTGTATTATAATAGTGAGACTGGAAGGGAGAAGTCAATAGGAGAAAATCGAATCGTTTAGTGTTCAGGATTTTAGAAGGGTCATTCATATTGAAATTTAATTCACCTTAAGTCACATTTAGTTGAAGAGAGCTTAAGATGTAGGGTGGTCTCTGGGCCAGGTGGATACCTTAAGTACATGATCAGGCTTCGCTAGATGATTAGTAGTAGAAAACATGGCTGAGAGGGAAGGAGGGGTATAGATGGCAGGAACGTTAGACCTGAACCATGTTCTGCAGAAATGCTTTATGGATTCTGGTAACATGTGCCTCAACAGTATATAAAAATGAACTTGTGGCTGGCACAGTGGCTAACACTTGTAATTCTAGCACTCTGGGAGTCTGAAGCAGGTGGATGGCTTGAGCTCACGAGTTTGAGACCAGCCTGAGCAAAAATTAAACCCTGTTTCTATTAAAAATAGAAAAACTGAGGCAAAAGGATTGCTTAAGCCCAAGAGTTGGAGGTTGCTGTGAGCTGTGATGCTACAGCACTTTACCTAAGGCAATAGCTTGAGACTCTATCTCAAAAAAAAAAAAAAAAAAAATGAATTTGTGTTAGTGTAATGGGCAAGTTTGAAGAAAATTTTATCTAATTTTATAGTTTTTATCAATCAATCTCTACTGAAAGCCATCCCAAACACTAATGGGAATTCTGAAGAGGAAGCTGGTGAGGGCCCTGTATTTGAGAGGCCACAGCCTCTGCCTCCTTCATCACCTGTGCTCACGTTCTAGATGGGCTGTTGTCATGCCCCTATCACCATCATCATCCACAAACTGCTGGCACCCTTCCTCGCTCAAAAGGTGGGGGCCTCACAACTCTTATGAAGTATAGGGAAGAAAATAATGAAACTGAATATGAGGTTGCAACAAGATTATGAAGATCCTCAAAATCAGAATGAGGCATTTAGACTTGTTAGTAAAAAGACTCTCAGAACTGAGAGTCTAGAATCCTGAGTCTTAGCCTGTTTTCGGCAGGATAACTAGATAGGGAACTTTCAGAAAGATATTTTACCTCTCAAGCCTTACTTTTCTCGTCTCTACTATAAGCATGCTGATTAAAATAGATAGATTTGAACTATGTTCAAATGCTCTATGATTCTGGAAATGTGTACTTCAAATTTTTTTAAAAATTATATTTTAGAATGATAAATAATCAATATAAACGTGCTATGAAGTATCTTTTAATCTATTGGAAACTGCTTACATATTAATTCACTGCCTACCCTTATTTTTTATAGATTCACTAATTAAACCATTCTTATCATATACCTATAGATGTTTAAAATTTTTATAATTGTGACCTTGTTTTGGAATATTATAGCTTGGTATTTTAAAGTATTGTTTAATTTAGTCCTATAAATGTCTGCCATTAAAATTTTACTAAATTTGTGCATCACAGTCAATACTAGTCAAACCTTTTCTTTGACGTAGTAATCAGGTAGTTTAAATGACGTGGGTAAATTCAGAATAATTCTACTTTAAAATTTAGGCAATTATAATATCTTGGTAATTATTTAACTTGAAATTTTTCTTTAATGTTTTATAACTTTATCTCTTACCTTTCTTAGTTAAATGGATTAATGTTCTGACATTACAAAGCAAGGTAATTCACAACTTAGCTATTCTTTATTAACATTGTACATAAAACACAAACACTGGATATCAAGTTATTATAAAACTACTGCTGTCACCCACACACCTGAATATCAAATTTAGTTTTTATCAACAGTTTATTATAAATTTGATTTCCACAACATATTAGTATAAATTTGATATACCAGTATGATGCTATACATAGCTGTTTTATGTGTCTGAGCTTGAAATAAGATTTAAGTTTTTCAAAGAATACTGTTATTGGACAGCGCCAGTGGCTCAGTGGGTAGGGCACTGGCCCCATATACCGAGGGTGGTGGGTTCAAACCCGGCCCCAGCCAAACTGCAACAAAAAAATAGCTGTGTGTTATGGCAGGTGCCTATAGTCCCAGATACTCAGGAAGCTGAGGCAAGAGAATCGCCTAAGCCCAGGAGTTGGAGGTTGCTGTGAGCTGTGTGACGCCACAGCACTCTACCCAGGGCGACAAAGTGAGACTCTGTCTCAAAAAAAAAAAAAAAAAAAAAAAAAATACTGTTATTGCCAAGTGTTATCTTCCAAAGAGAAAATTGTACCCATTAGCAATCACAGCCAGTGGCAACCACCAGTTTACTTTCTGTCTCTGTGGTTTTGCCTCTTTTGGACATTTTATATTAAGGGAAACTTGTAACATGTATCCTTTTATGTTTGACTTCTTTTAATGTCACATGTTTTCAGCACTCTTCTACGTTTTAACATGGCTCCATACTTCGATGCCTTTTTTGACTTAGTCATATCACTGAATATGGATAGACCACATTTTGTCCATTTATCATTTAGTTGGCATTTGGGTTCTTTCCATTTTAGGCTCTTGAAATAATGCAGCACTGAACACTTCTGTACAGTTGTCATGTGGATGTACATCTTCATTTCTCTGGTTTGTTCACCTTATTCTAGAATTGTTTCTTAACTCTATTGTTAACATTTTAGAGAATGCCAAACAGTTTTTCAAAGTAGCTGCACCATTTTACATTCCACTAACAATGTAGGATAGCTCCAATTTTTCCTCATCCTACCCAATACTTGTTATTATCTGTCTTTAGCCATCCTACTGTGTGTAAAGTGGAATCTCAGTTGTGGTTTCGATTTGCATTTCCCTAGTTGCTAATGATGTTGAGCATCTTTTCATATGCTTATTGACCATTTATTTATCTTCTTTGGAGAAATCTTTATTAAAATCCTACACGTATTTTTAAATTGGTTCATTTGTCTCTTTCTTTTTGAGATGTAATAGTTTTTTACATATTCTGAAACAATTCCCTAAACACATAAATGGCTTGGAAATATTTCCTTCCATTCTGTTTGTTGTCATTTCACTTTCTTGATGATGTTCTGTGTACCACGTGTTCAATTTATCTATTTTTCCTTGTGTTACTTGTCCTGTTAATGCCATGCCTATGAAATTAATACATTTCGACAAAGATTTAATTCTATATTTTCTTCTAATATTATGGTCTTTGCTCTTAAATTTAAGACATCATGAGTTAATTCTTTTCTATAGCATGAGGGAGAAGTTTAAGATAATTCTTTGACATGTGGCTATCCAGTTGTACCAACATCTTTTGTTGTGTTTCCTTTTTTTTATTTAATTATGTTGACACCCCTGTTGAAGCCAAATTGAAGGTTAATTAATGTAAATTTTTTTTTCTGGACTCTGAATTATATTTCCGGTCTATTTTCGTGAACATTTCCTTTGGGTAACACAGTCAACTCTCAATAGGGAGAATTAACCACTGAAGCCATCTGGGCCTGGGCTTTACGTTTTACTTTGTGGGAAGTTTAAAAATTACTAGTTCAGTAATTTTCTAGGAATTTTTCCTTTTTATTTATGTTGCCTAACTCATTGAATTTCCCTTTAGTCTTTTATACTTCTGAAAGGTCAGTAGTGATAACTCCTCTTTTATACTTGAGTTTAGTAATATTAGTGCTTTTTCTTTTTTCTTGATCATTCAAACTAAAGGCTTGTTAATTCTGTTGATATTTTCAATAAATCAGAGTTTGGCTTTGCAGATTTTTCTCTGTTGTTATCCTATTCTTTACACTCCCATCTTTATTATTTCTTTCTTGCCTTTCCATTCCATTTCGTTCTTGCTTTTCTGGTTTTTTTAAGATAGAAAGTTAGGTTATTGGTTCAAAATATTCTTTCTTTTTTAGTACAGGTTGAACATCCCAAATTTGAAAATCCAAAATTAGAAATGCTTTAAAATTCGTAATTTTTATGTACCAGTATGACACTCAAGGGAAATGCTCATTGGAACATTTTGGATTCTGAGTTTTGGGATTTGGGATGCTTATTCAGCAAGTACAATCCTTTTGTCCCAAGCATTTCAAGTAAGGGATACTTAACCTACATAGGCGTTTATAGTTATAAATTTCCCTGTACCAAATGTTTTTACTGCATCTCATATGATTTGATATAATATGTTTTCGTTTTTATTTATCTCAAAATATTTTTTAATTTCCCTATTGATTTCTTCATTTTCTCATTAATTATTTAAGAATATGTTTAATTTTCATGTTAGTGAATTTCACAAATTTCCTTCTGTTAATGATCTCTGCTTTAATTCCTTTGTGGCTGGAGATCATGTGTATGATTTGTCTTATGTATTGAGGCTATAGATGATGCAGTCAATTCTGGTCTCTCCGTGGAGAATTTTCCATGTACATGTGAAAAGATTGTGTAGTTGGCTGTGTTCTGTAAATGCTTTCAGATGCAGTTGGTTTATAATGTTCAAATCTTCTCTTATTAATCTTTTTAGTTATTGTATTTAATGTTGAGAATGAGATAGTGAAGTCTCTATTATATATATATTTTTTGTCTTTTTCCCTTTTTAATTCTTTCAGTTTTCTTAGTATGTTTTGGGTACACATATATTTTTATATGTTTTTTTGTTTTGAGACAGCGTCTCACTCTGTCATCCTGGAGTGAGTGCCATGGCATCACACTTCACAGCAACCACAGACTCTTAGGATCAAGTGATTCTCTTGCCTCAGCTTCCCAGGTAGCTGGAACTACAGGTGCCTACCACAATACTCAGAAATGTTTTCTATTTTTAGTAGAGACAAGGTCCTGCTCTTGTTCAGGCTGATCTCAAACTCCTAAGCTTAGGCGAGGAGAGTATTTTCTACAGTATAGACTATTTTCTTTACATTTATGCCTATCCTACTTAAATTTCTGTGACCTTTTTGGGTGTGCACATAAAAATTTCTTTTATCAAATTTGGGATGCATTTGGTCACATTTCTTCGAATTATTTTCTGTACCTCTCCCTCTTTCTTCTATGAGTTTCTTACTATGCATGTGTTGGTTTGCTTGAGGGTATCTTTGAGGCTTTCTTCATTTATTTCTTTCTACTTCTCAGCATCATCACAATTGACCTATCTTCAGATTCACTAATCCTTTTTCTGCCAATTCAAATCTGTTATTGAGTCCTGTGTTGAATTTCTCATTTCAGTTACTATACTTTTCAAGTCCCAAACTTCTATTTTCTTTTAATAACTTCTATATTTATGGAATATCTGCTTTGGTGAGGCATTGTTCTCATACTTTTCTTTAGTCTTTAGGGTTTCCATTAGTCCTTTGAACATATTTAAAAGACCAGATTCAAGGTCTTATCTGTTAAGCTTCCTTAGTCAGTTTCTGTTGACTGTCTTTTTTCCTGTTTATAAGGCATGCTTTTTAAAACTTTTTGTTGAATACTTAGGCATTTTAAATATTATATAGGACCAGCTGTGGAAATCAGCTTCACCTTGTGAATTCTTTTTACTTTTTGTTGTTTTTGTTGTTGCTCTTTGTTTGATCACTTTCTTAAATTAACTTTGTGAAGTGTGTATTATCTATCATGGCAATCACTGAAATCTCTGTTCAGTGAGGTTAGTGATCAGCTAACAATTGGGCAGATTTCCTTAAAGCCCTTGGATTACTATGTCTTTGCTGAGGGGTTCTGGGTGTATTGGGGCAGGCCTTCTATGCTTCAGCAGACACTTTACAACTGTGCCTTAGTCTTTGCTTCCTGCCAGAAATGAGAGATTAGAACCTTCTAGGTCTTTGTGGGGATGCACATAGCCTTACACATGTACATAGACTTACAAATTCCCAGAAATGTGTTGGAACTTTTCAGAGCTCCCTATGAACATTTCATTCTCCACATTTTCCTCTTTATTTGTCAGTCTCTTGTTAGCCCCAATTAGTACTGCTTCCTTGGTGGTTGCAATGTTAAACATTTGCTGCTGATTGTCCTAAAGATACACCTGTTCTGTTCACACAGCTCAATCTCTGAGTCGAGTACAATCAAGACTAATCTAAGAAAGACACTTTTCAGGAAGCTGTCAGACAAGTCAAATAGTGACAATTTTCTGGGGATTGGGGTTTCAAGGAGAAAACCCCTTCTTCCTCCTCCATAGTCTGCTAGGCTGTTGGTTTTCACAACCACCATAATTGTAAGGCTGCTGGCTTTCAAGGCTACTGTGAAACTGGGGAGAAGAGATGGGAATAGGATTGTATATAAGATGCTGTAAAGCTTGTCTACAATATTTAGGCATTTTGTTGAATAAATAAACTTACTGGATTATTTTAAGCCTTTAGTTAGTTCAGAGTTCTGAAAAAGTTTTTTGACAATTTTTAGCAGTGTTCATGTTACTGTTATGCATGAGCATACTTTCAGAGGTCCCTACCTCTCCATTCTGCTCCTACATATTTTTTAATAGAAGTATGTCATGATCAAAACATTTTATGGAAATCTAGTTTACCAATGTCTGATGTCTTTATCCTGGCATGGAGATTGATGAGCTAGAATATGATAAGCTGATCCAAAATGACCATACAATTAAGGAAAACTTAGAACATTATCAAAAGAGGCCAAAATTTCATGCAATCAAAAGGAAGTAACAGATCGAGTGGACATGGAAAAAGACCTAATTGAGCGTATAGGAGATCTCTTCTGTGACTGCTTTCTCCACATCTCCCATCCTCCATTTCAACTGTGTACATCCATGCAGAGCACATGTGGTGTGTGAGAAGCATTAGAATGGGGAAAGATAACTAAGATGCAATTGCATTATAGAAATAAAGTTAGCAAATTTCAAAGCATTTATCATATGTTAGCTCTCATAATCTTGACAGGACATGAAAAAAAATCTCTGTTTTATATGGAGAATAATTAGATTCTTGATAGGTAAATTACCTGCAATTATTAGGGTTAGCAACAGGTAGAGCTGCACCAAGCTCTTTTAATTTCTTATCAAGAGCTCTTTGCACTATTAGATTATAAGATTAGAGGAGTTTTAGAAGTAAGGAAGAGCCAATTTTGAGATGCTTTCTGGACAAAATATTACCAGGGTTTATCCAATTGGTTATGTAAGATTAAAAAAGGGAAGGTGCCCAAGATTTGGAAAATATAATTCATGGAAAATGTAATTTTAATACATTGCAAGCAACCATGATACAAATGCTTCTAATACGGGGAAATAAAGACCAAGTTGCTCCCTGGGGTAGCGCCTGTGGCTCAAAGGAGTAGGGCGCCGGCCCCATATACCAGAGGTGGCAGGTTCAAATCCAGCCCCGGCCAAAAACTGCAAAAAAAAAAAAATTCTCTGAAGGCCAAGTTGCTGTTAATTCAGTGAAAGAATCATGAAAATACTTACTGATTACTTAATTTAAGCCAAAAATGTAAATATCTTATAAATTTTCCACTAGGCATCAGTAGCATTAAACAATAAACAGCAGTTGTGGTGGTTATTTGGAATTGGATATCTGAATTTGTTAAACAGTTGGGAGTATATATGGTCATTTGTTCCTACCTTCAGATTGTTTATTGTTTGTACTTCAGTGTCTTGACATATCATATATTATTTAGAACTGGAGTTACTAAACTGTCACGTGAGGCGTCGTCAGATTGCGGGCCACATGAATCAGTGTGAATTGTATTTGTTCCCATTTTGTTTTTTACTTCAAAATAAGATATGTGCAGTGTGCATAGGAATTTGTTCATAGTTTTTTTTTTTTTAACTGTAGTCCAGCCCTCCAACGGTCTGAGGGACAGTGAATTGGCCCCCTGTTTAAAAAGTTTGAGGACGCCTGCCGGCTAAAGTATAAGGTTTGACGTCTTAGAAACTGGACCAGCAGGGGGCAGCACAATCTTAACAATGGTTAGAATCTGGTCATTTGACCATTCGGAAACAAGATACAGAGTGTGGTGCAAGGGTTTTCAAGTTTATCAAGCATTCAAACCCCTAATTTCAAATGAAATATTTTTTATAACTCCCAAATATAAGGCAGATAAAAGCAATATTTTACTAACATAAATCTAACTTTTTTAATAGTTACATATCACATCAAACACTGAAATTCACAGGTTTTTTTTGATGACACTAAAATCCATAGGAGTACAATTGCTGTATTCCTTTACAGATGAGGAAACTGAGTCTAAAAGATATTGTAAAATGTCTCCAAGGTCATACAGATGACAAAATATTAGAGCTTACACATAAACTCATTGTATTACTA
Source organism: Loris lydekkerianus (assembly GCA_963574355.1). Lineage (NCBI taxonomy): Eukaryota > Metazoa > Chordata > Mammalia > Primates > Lorisidae > Loris > Loris lydekkerianus. The sequence continues at coordinate 13,614 of CAUYPK010145457.1, forward strand.
TAAGTAAGACAACTACAATTGTACAATTACTGATAAATACATTTTGTCTTACTGTTGCTCTGAAATGCAATCCAGTTTATTTCTTTTGTCTTAATTACTTAAATTTAGGAAAAAATTCTGATTCTGATTCATATTAATAAGGAGTTATAAATGGTAACTATTTTTAAAAAACAGCTTGCTCTGCAATCCTCAGTTATTTCTCAAACAGAAATGGGGATTGAATCTATAGTCCAACATACGTTTAATATGCAATAATAAAATGTGTCAATGTTCTCTAAATGTTAATAAGTGGGATTACTACTAAAGAAGTAAACACAGTTATTCCAATTTTTTTTTTTAGATAAATGTAAGTAGGGAGATTCTAAATACTTTGCTAAAGCCACATTCCCATAACTGACAGATACCCCCCCCCAGGAAAATGATTTCAAAGTTTGCTTTTCTTACCAGCAAAAGCTCTATTTTATTCATTTTTGCACTTATATTCCTTTTATTTTTTTAAATGTTAAAATTATATTTTGAAAATGAAATTCAATAGATTTCATTAACCATAGTTGGAAAACCAGTAGTCTATGGATAATAGAATGCAATCTAAAACATAAAATACATTTAGAAATACTGTGGGGCTCTTATAGGCTAATTGGCATTCTACTTAGTTTTATGATAGTAAAAACATACATATTTATACTAAAAACATAGGTTCAAAACATCTCATTTAACACAAATTTATTTAAGAGAATATTTAACACATTCAGAATACAACAACTTGCATAGGAATAACTGATTCTAGCACTTTCTAATCTTAGTGACCAATTTTAAAAGCTCACACCTCCCCCAGATATATATGTGAGGACATTTCTGAGGTACAGAGTCTTTACTACTTTAATAATCTCAAGATGTGTCACTAGTTACTCAGATGTCTGAGAACAGGAAAGCTTTTGCAGATTTTAAAAATTTGATAGAAATTAGGGAATCAGATAATTTTTTTATTAAATCATAGCTGTGTACATTAGTGAGATCATGGGATACAATGTGCTGGTGTTATATACAATTTGAAATGTTTTCATCAAACTGGTTAACATAGCCTTCATGGCATTTTCTTAGTTATTGTGTTAAGACATTTATATTCTACACCTAGTAAATTTCACATGTACCCATGTAAGATGCACCGTAGGTGTGGTCCCACCAATTACCCTCCCTCCACTCATCCTCCCCCCTCCCCTACCTTCCCTCTCCCCTTTCCCCTTCTACTTGGGTTATAATTGGGTTATAGCTTTCATAAGAAAACTATAAATTGGTTTCATAGTAAGATTGAGTACATTGGATACTTTTTCTTCCATTCTTGATATACTTTGCTAAGAAGAATATGTTCCAGCTTCATCATGTAAGTATAATTTTGAAGTAAAATTCATAGTCCTTTATGTATGCTAAAGCTGTTAGAGTACAGAAATCTTATATGGTTTACTCCCTCTAGATCTTAAAGATGAATTATAATAAAACATATTTTTAAAGTCCGTGTTTTGCTACTGAGTAAAAAGAAAAATTTTTTGCTTAGAATGTAAAATATACAGCAAGACAAACTACAGGTATCATCTCAAGTCGCGACTTACCAATTAGCTAAGTAAATTGTGATACCTGCCCAAGCACTCAGTCATGCCACACTTTGACCTTATGTTATTTTTTGAAGATACATATCTGAACATGTTACTTCCCCGTTCACAATGCCTCTCTTACTTCCAATGCTTATAGAATAGGTTCAGTTTTTCTTAACATACATCTTTCACAATGCATTCTTTTCATTCAACAATATTTATTAAGTTCCTGAGGAATAGGTACTGTATTCATTTGGGTACATACAAAGATACATAAAGCAAAGTTTCTGCCCTCAAAGGGCTTACAGTCTAGTAGGAATGACAAACAAAACAGTAGCTACAGTCTTACATAGGTACAGTAAGCCTCTCATAGAAATAGGCAGACAGTGCTGGCAACTAGCGTTTGGTTTCAACCTTCTTTTCTAGCAGTGTTTTGCAATGCCTCCCGGTATACACCAGCCACACCAGATCAATTTCTGTTTCCCAAACATGCTATCCACTTTAGAGCCTTAGTTCAAAATGTCTTCATGTGAAGAACCCTTCCCCATGCTTATTGAAATCCATTTATGACCAGTTTTAACTATCACTTCTTAGGAATCTAGTTTCTGTTATTCACAGCCACCTTTTTTCTCCCATAAGGCCCCTTTAAGGCATTTTATCCTCATGTGCCTTGAAATTTCATGTATCCCCTAGTACAGTGCCTGTGGAGAGTAGACATTCCATACTTTTTTGTACTGCTGAGTTTCCAAATAACTCTTTTGTTTCTATTCTATTCTATTTACTTCAGTAAAACAGTATATAATCTATTAATTATTTGCAGCTGACCTAGTCACAAATTAGGTCTATTAAATGAATATAAGTATTTCTAAAAATTATTAACTAAATAGAATATCAATATTAAGTACTAGAGTATGATGGATACTGTTGGCTTTCTTTTGCAAGTTTTGGCGGGGGCCGGGTTTGAACCCACCACCTCCAGTATATGAGGCTGGCACCCTCCTCCTTTGAGCCAGAGGTGCCGCCCGATACTGTTGGCTTTCTACCAGTATAATATCTTCACTACTTCTTTCTTTAAATGAAATTCTGTTTTGATCAGGAAGCCAGATCCACGCTATACAATTCCCACAGAAAAAATAATCCCCGTTGATTATGTTTAAAATGTATAAGCAAAAGAAATAATCCACCATGAATGACAGCAGACCCAAATGAAAGATGCATTGGCAGCTCTAGAACTAATAGAGCACTGTGAAAGAGATTGTAAAATGGGGCGGTGCCTGTGGCTCAGTGAGTAGGGCGCCAGCCCCATATACCGAGGGTGGCAGGTTCAAACCTGGCCCTGGCCAAACTGCAACAGCAACAACAAAAAAAAAATAGCTGGGCTTTGTGGCGGGCACCTGTGGTCCCACCTACTCAGGAGGCTGAGGCAAGAGAATCACCTAAGCCCAAGAGCTGGAGGTTGCTGTGAGCTATACGCCACGGCACCCTACTGAAGGCAACAAAGTAAGATTCTGTCTCTTAAAAAAAAAAAAAGAGATTGTAAAGTTAATATACGGTAGTTTAAAAGAATAAAGAGATGGGCAGTGCCTGTGGCTCAGTGAATAGGGCGCCAATTCCACATACTGAGTGTGGTGGGTTCAAACGCAGCCCTGGTCAAACTGCAACAAAAAAGTAGCCGGGCATTGTGGCGGGTGCCTGTAGTCCCAGCTACTCAGGAGATTGAGGCAAGAGAATCAGCTGAGCCCAGGAGTTGGAGGTTGCTGTGAGACACCACGGCACTCTACCGAGTGAGACTCTGTCTCTACAAAAAAAAAAAAAGAATAAAGAGATAAAAGAAGCCACAGAAACCACAAGGAAAGAAAAAGACAATGTGGGGAAAGAGACAGATTTAAATAATAACCATATGGAACTTCTAGAAAGAGAAAGTATTAAAAATAGAATCAATGAAATACATGAAAGTTTTGGAGGGTGGAATGAGAATGTTAAGCATATTTTCTAATAAGTAATTCAGAAGAAGAGACAAAAAAGGAGACAGTATTTGAAATAGTACATAGATCATCAGACTAAGAAAACACTGGTCCTAAACAGGACCACACCCATAAAAATCTCAGTGAAAAGACGAAACATCAGACAAAATGATAAAAGCTATCACAGTGAAAATACCAGGGAATGATAGTTTGACTAACAGCAGGCTTCTCAGCAGCCACAATGAAGGCCAGAAGGCACTGCAGTGGCATAACATCAGTCAGGTGCCAAGGCAGCGTAACAACCAACTTGGAACAGTATAGCACCTAAATTATCACTTATGAGGGCAGACTGCATGTATTTTCAACAACCAAGAGAGAACACCTATAGATCGTTGCTGGAATAATTACTAAAGCACATTCTTTGTAAGAAAAATAATGAATTCTAGAGGAAGAAATGAGATGGAAGAAGCAATGGTGAGCCAGGAGATTGTTAAGCATTTAGAATAATCATGTAAAAAATTAAATAAGTAGAGATAGATTAAGCAGAAAATACTAGTAAGGATAGGAACAATTTCAGTAACCTTTGATTTAATGGATTCTTATGGGATCTTTGCCCAATAAATTAAAAATATTCACTTTCTTTAAGTATTCATAGAACATTTACACAAGTCAACCATATGCTAGGCCACAAAGGTATTCTCTACAAATATCAAGAATCAATATCATGTGAACTTCATTCTTTGATCACATTACAATGAAATTAGGAATACATTCAATAAGCCAGGCACAGTGGCTCATGCCTATAATCCTAGCACTCTGGGATGCCAAGGCGGTGGATTGCCTGAGCGCAGAAGTTCAGACCAGTCTGAGCATGAGCAAGACTCCATCTCTATTAAAAATAGGAAAACTATCTGGACCTTGGTGGTAGGTGCCTGTTGTAGTCCCAGCTACTCAGGAGGCTAAGGCAGGAGGATCAGTTGAGCCTAAGAGACTAAGGTTGCTGTGAGCTGGAATGCTACAGCACTCTACCCATGACATAGAATAAGACTCTGTCTTAAAAAAAAAAAAAAGAGAGACTGTCAACATACATCTATTAGGCACATACTACCTGCCAGATACTGTTCCAAGTATCAGTATACATTAATGAAAAACAGAAACTAAGGTTTTTCCCTTCTTTAATTCTAGATAGAGAAGGAAGAGAGAGATGAACACAGTAAATAGAATAAATATGTGGTGTGTAAGCAGATGGTAAGTACTGACAGGGAGAAAAGAAACAAGATGAGCAGGATGAAGAATGCTATTAGGAAAGAAGATGTAATTTTAAGTAAGGGTGAGGGTAAGACTCACTGGAAATGGGACATGTGAGCAAAGACTTGGAAGAGGTGAGGAGTTAACCATGTGCATATCTGGGGAAAGAACATTGCAAGCAGATGGCCTGCAGTGTGTGCATTGTTTTAGCTGAAACTTGATGATTGAGGGGTAAAATAGTAGGAGGGGAGGTAAAAGAGACAATCCCTCCTACCTCCCAAAACCTAGATTTTTGGATACTCACACAAACAGAAAACTTTCTAAATTAACTCAGGGTCAGAGAATAAAACAATGAAAATTGGAAATATTTAGATGCAAATAAAAATGAAAATACATTTGTGGAGTTCAGCTCTAACAATATTATAAGGGCAATGTGTAGCTTTAAATGTATTTGTAAGATAAGCACGATGTAAATTGATCAGCCAAGCATTCTTCAACTCAAGAAGTTAGGAAAGGAAAAGAGAGTAGAAGAGTTAGTTAAAGGAAAATTATAAAGTTTAGAACAAAATCTGGTTCTTTGAAATTACTAATAAAATAGATAACCCCCTGGAGATAGTGAACAGGAAAGAAAAACCATATCAAATAAAAAGGAAGATATATCCCCCAACTCAGTGAAGATTTCAAAATCACAAGAGAATAATTCTAGGAAAATAAATTTGAAAGCATAGATAAAATAAGTGATTTCCTTGAAAAATACAAATTATTAAAAAATGATTTAGGAATAATAGAAAACATGAAAAGAAAATATCATTAAACTCAATCAGTAATCAAAAGGTCTCTTAAAAGAAAGAAAAAAAAAGGTTGAGTTTTAGAAGCAAGTTTTACCCAATTTCAATGGACAAGTAACTTCTCTGTTCTAAATTATTTCACAGAATGAAAAACAAGAAAGGAAAGGTATCCAATTTCTGTTTCTAGGCTTGCCTAATTCTGACTCCAATTAGACAAGAATAACATGAGAAATGAAAATTATAAACCAATCTCATTTATAAACATATATGTAGAAATCCTAAATTAAACATTTTTAAATTGAATTCAACAGCAAGTATACACGTGTGTATATATATATACACACACACACACTTATATATTCCTCACATTGGTATTATTTCTTGAAAGCATGAGAAAAGAAACTTGTAAACTTTATAAATCAATCTAACTTATAAGTATATATGCAAAAGGCCAGATCAAATATGTTCATATTGAATATAGCAAACAATATGTGTGTATATATATATACATGTATACACATACATATATATAAATTTTGATCAGAGCAAGGATTTTTTTCATAACCATTTCCACCTGATGCTGTAGGCAGATGCTACTGATATAAAATGTTTTTGTTTTACTATTTTTCTTCAATCTCAAACCTTCTTACCAGATACATTAATATGTTAGTGTTAATAGAGAGGGCTTATGAAAGAAGTGAAAATTTTCTACTTTTGTTTTAGCTGAATGTCAGAGCTATGCTCTGTAAGTATAGTAACATGCCATTTCATTGAACCATCTTTCCTCTTCCTTGGTTCCTGCAAGGCAGCAAACCAAAGAGCTGAGGAGAGATGTTACAATTGGAGCCACAGCACCAGCATCACCAGCTCCTTAATCACATGGGTAACAGTCCCCACCAGAAGACAAAGGGGAAAAAGCAGGAACAAACACCTCAGTTGAGTGGGCTCTGTAGTTGACAGCTGCTTTTCTACCTAGCGTCTATAACTTTTTCTTTTGTCCATAGTGCCCAGATTTTGCTTGTGGGACCAGTGTGCCCCTGCACTTCTGCTGAAGCAGACTTCATTCCAGAGCTCTAGAATTAAATCACGTAGACCCTAACTATAGCAAGTCCTGGGGGTTGGGTTTAAGCAGAAGCTGTTTTCTTTTTTCTTAACATACTCAGAACTGCTGACAACTAGGAAAGAAGAGTCTACTGAGAATGAAGTGAAGTTTGGATAACAAACCTGAGAAATAGATAAAGGGAAACTGATTCCTAGTGACATGTGTTGAAGCACGGATCAGTGCATGCCTGAAGCTACCACTGTATAAACGATTATGTTACTTAAGCCAGTAAGTTCCCTCATGTTACTTTAGCCAGTTGAAGTTGGATATTCTGTCACTCGCAACCAAAAATACACTGCTGAAGCTTCCTGTTTTAGGCAGACTGGCTTCCGACACCATTGTGAAATTTAAACTATCCATCCATAGCTCACCTCAATAGCCGATCCTTTAGATTAACTTGGATTTTTACAAACCCTACAGAAATATGAACTAGCTCTCCTTTACACTGGATTTGTGGGATGAAAGGTGGAAGGGGAGTGAGATTTGCAGCAATTTCAGTTTTTATCATTCCTGAAACTGCCTCTGGTTATCTTCTCCTTACCTAATTCCCCAGGGCTAGGAGAGAGCCCTAAGGAGGGAGCCTTGCACTGGGGGTAGGACTCGCCACTATCGGCAGCTCCAGCTTTGCAGCAGGTTATTTCCCTTCTTTCCCACTCCACCTCTGCACCCTCATTGTCCCAACATTTCACATATACATAAAACTAAAAACTGAATGCAATCTCCTAGCTATCCTGAGCATAAGTGCTACAGAAGTTATTCAGATTTATAGTAATTATTGTACAGTTCAGCAGTTTCACCTAAGAAATATTGAGCATAAGTAGTTACAAGTAAGCTGGAATAAATTTAATATTAATAAAAAGCCCGGTACATTTACTTAATAGGAATCCTGTTGTATTTTTAATCCTCTAGTTTTTCTATATATATATATTTATAAGTTCCCACCTGTTTTTAACCTATTAATACCATTAAGAAAATTTAATGGCTGCCTTAAGTACTAATTCTGGTTGTGGCAAACATGTAGAGTTTATTCATTTCTCTGAAAAATTAGAATTTCTCTACTCCCACAGAATTGCTTAAAATCCTTCACCCTAGGGCAGAAGACTCAGGGAAAGAAGGAAAGTATTACAAAGAAAATATTATGCAAGATAGGAAGAAGTTTTACTTTAGGGAGCCTGGACTATTCCTTTAAGTATACCTAATTATGATCAGAATTTGTTTGACTTTGAGTTAATCACCTGCAGTTACTGCCACCTAGGCAAGTAAATTAATGATGGGTTCTACAAAGGGAGTAGATGGTGGATGGTAGAAATTTCTTGAATATATACTGAATGCAGCAGCATGCCCTGAGGAATAGTCTGAGGAAAGATGTCACAAGAGCGTATTGTATCTGTATTTAATTTGCTTTTACTACAGTTATTCTGTTTACATAGTTACTCTATACTGTGCTTATGGTGCCAAGTGATGTCCAAGTGACTGCAGAACTCTACCAGTATTAAATGGGCAGTCACACTAATGTCAGTGGACAGGCCATGAGATAAGCACTTTTTCTACCATACAAATTCAATACGAACTCTTTCAGAGAAGAGTTGTTTTTTTGTTTGTTTGTTTGTTTGTTTCTGTTAAACACTACTGTATTTCAGCGGGGCTTACGAAAGTAGAATGTGATCAACAAAGATCTTAATATTCTTGCTTTTTTCTTGGGCTTGGAATTTCCACAGCAGTAAGGTGGGGAGTATTTTCCTTAGGAATGAGAAAGGCCTTTCTTGCCACTTTCTTTGGGTATCACTTTGTATATCAAGAGTGGCACTATGGCCTCTGTGTTAATAAGCAGCTATTAGGTTCACATCTTATTATCTAACTGTAGATTCATGTGAAAAATACTATATTATGAAAAATGTATCTCGCAATATTCTAACAGATGCTGCTAGTATAATAACCTAATGTAACAAACGCACCAAATGTGCTCAAGCATGTTTTTGACACTATTTTCATAAGTGATGATATATCCTAATTGAAACTTACTAAAATTATGTTTTCTTCTCCAACTGTCATGAAAACATACCAAACTATGTGTTTTGTATACCCATGATTGAAGAGAATAAGATGTGTATTCCTTTTGGCCTTTATTTTGTGGTTTTGAGTCATAATTTGAAAATATAAGATTTTATCCTTATGAATATTAGTCCAATGACTTAATTCAGAATGTTGTAATTCTCCTTCATTACTTATACAGCCAGTAGCACATTTAAATTTGAAGCTTTGTATAAAACATTTTTTAATTTTCAAATTACATTATTAGAGGGAAGAATGTGATAGTCTTTTTTTTTTTTTCTTTTTGACTCATAGAGTGAATTGGTTTGGGAACCTTCAGAGAAAGTCTTACATCTTTTTCTTTTATCATTATATATTAATTTGTGTACACTATGTTCCTGTATCATGTAATTCTTTTTTCTTTACCCAGAGCCATCCATCAGGGGTGATAGATGATCAAATAATTCTTTTCTGAAATTTTTTTTCTTGCGAAACCCAACACACATTAGAAAAGCATAAAAACCAAAAATCTACAACCCATTTGTCCATCACAAAGCATAGTCCATGTAACTACCATCCATGTCAAGAAATAAAGTACTGCCAGTATCCCTAGAAACTTCTCCACTGTACCCTTCCCAATCACTAGTCCTTCTCTCTCTACCCCCAGAGTTAACCACAATTTTCACTTATAACCCTATCACCTATTCATGCATCTGGAACACTATATTTTAGGTTTAGTTTTGCCTAGTCTGGGGTTTTTGTTTTTATTTGGTTTTCATTATTTTACATAAATAGAATTATGCAGCTAGGTATCTTTTAGGATCTAGCATTTTTTTTTAAGAGACAGGGTCTCACTTTCTCTCTTAGTAGAGTGTCGTGGCGAGGATCCAGCATTTTTAATTCAAAATTACATTTGTAAATATAGTTATAACTGGTTATCACTGCTTTTAAATATATCATTGCACAGACTCAGCACAAATTATTTCTCCATTCTACTGTTCGGGTTCAACATGGGTGACGCTTCTGTGGACACACTGTCATGTGTCTCTTGATAAACACTGCACACATTTTTGATGAGTATATATGTAGGAGTGGAATTCCCAGATCATAGGGTTTGTATATCTTTAGTATTTTTAAAAGTTGTATCACTTTACACTTCCGCCAGAGAAATATAAGCATTCTCACTGCTTTGTCCTCGCAACACTTGATATTCTTTTAGTGCATCTGTTTATCATGTAGGGTTACGCTTTAAATTTTCATTTCCCTGATTACTAATGAAATTTAGCAAATGCGAGGAGACCTGTTGAGATTTTTATGGATTTTCATTTAATCTATAGACCAATTTTGAGAGGATGTTACAAAATTCAGCTTTCTAACATATTAACATAGTTATTTGTATACCATTTTCAGTTTATCTCAATAATGGTTGTAATTTTTTTATAAGGCTTTCTGTAATAGTTTTAAATTTATTTCTAGATGTGATATGTTTTTATGCTATGACAAATACTATTTTAATACATTGTATTTTCAGATTGATTACTGATTGATACATGGCAATATTTGGATTGTTAGATTTTCCCATCATATGCAGCTGTAATTCATCTGTAGATTTGTTATTATTCCCTATGTACATAATTATGCAATTGGCACATAAAGACTTTTTTATCTACTCCCTTTCCAAATCATTCTATTTTTATTTTTTACTTTAGTAAGGCTAGGACCTTCACTGACTGGTATCCCCACTACGATGTTGACTAAAAGTGGTAGGAGTGGGCAATTTCAAAGGGGAAGCATTAAAGTGTTTTTTTTTTTTTCTATTAAGTTTGATATTGCATGTTGCTGGATTTGTTTTGCTAATAGTATATTTAGGGTTTTTTAATCCAGGCTCATGACTGAGAAAATCCTATAATTGTTCTTTTTATAATGTCATTGTTAGGGTTTGGTTTAATGTTCTGTTAGATTCTTAGAGGAAGTTGAGGATTGTCTCCTCTATTGCTTCTATCTGGAAGGGTTTGGGTAAGACCAGTATTGTTAGAGTTTACTAATGAAGCCATCTGAGCGAAAGTTTTTTAATTTTTATGTTTGTTTTGGAAAAGTTTCCTTATAATCCCAATTTCTTCATCAAGACTATTCTGTTTCTTTTCTGGTGTCCCCTTTGATTGTGATAGTTTTCTAGGAATATGTCCATTTCTTCCAAATTTGAGATATGTTGAAGAAAGTTGCTCATACTAAACTCTTATCTTTTCATGATCTATAGAAAATGTAGTGATAACTTTTTTTTTTTTTCATTCTTGATAACTATTACTGCCTTCTTTCATTTATTTTTATTAAATCATAGCTGTGTACATTAATGCAATCATGGGGCACCATACACTGGTTTTATAGACTGTTTGACACATTTTCATCACACTGGTTAACACAGCCTTACTGGCATTTTCTTAGTTATTAAGACATTTATATTCTACATTTACTAAGTTTCACATGTACCCTTGTAAGATGCACCGCAGGTGTAATCCCACCAATCACCCTCCCTCCACCCATCCTCCCCTCTGCCTGCCCTCCCAATCCCTCTTCCCCCTATACTTAGGTTATAACTGGGTTATAGCTTTCATGTGAAAGCCATAAATTAGTTTCATAGTAGGGCTGAGTACATTGGATACTTTTTCTTCCATTCTTGAGATACTTTACTAAGAAGAATATATTCCAGCTCCATCCATGTAAATATGAAAGAGGTAAAGTCTCCATCTTTCTTCAAGGCTGCATAATATTTCATGGTGTACATATACCACAATTTATTAATCCATTCGTGGATCGATGGACACTTGGACTTTTTCCATGGCTTAGCAATTATGAATTGGGCTGCAATGAACATTCTGGTGCAAATATCTTTGTTATAATGTGATTTTTTGGTCTTCTGGGTATATATCTAGTAGAGGAATTATATAGGATTGAATGGCAGGTCTATTTTTAGATCTCTAAGTGTTCTCCAAACATCTTTCCAAAAGGAATGTATTAATTTGCATTCCCATCGGCTGTGTAGAAGTGTTCCCTTTTCTACACATCCACGCCAACATCTCTGGTCTTGGGATTTTGTGATATGGGCTAATCTTACTAGAGTTAGATGATATCTTAACGTTTTGATTTGCAATTCTGTGATGATTAAGGATGATGAGCATTTTTTCATATGTCTGTAGGCCATGCGCCTGTCTTCTTCAGAGAAGTTTCTCTTCAAGTCCCTTGCCCAGCCTGCGATGGGATCACTTGTTCTTTTCTTGCTTATACATTTGAGTTCTCTGTGGATTCTGGTTATTAAACCTTTGTCAGAGACATAACCTGCAAATATCTCCTCCCATTCTGAGGGATGTTTGCTTGCTTTACTTACTGTGTTCTTGGCTGTGCAGAAGCTTTTTAGTTTGATCAGGTCCCAGTAGTGTATTTTTGAAGCTGCTTCAATTACCCAGGGGGTCCTCCTGATAAAATACTCGCCCAGACTGATTTCTTCAAGGGTTTTCCTTGCACTCTCTTCTACTATTTTTATAATTTCATGTCTTAAGTTTAAATCTTTAATCCAGTGAGAGTCTATCTTAGTTAATGGTGAAAGGTGTGGGTCCAGTTTCATTCTTCTACAGGTTGCCAGCCAGTTCACCCAGCACCATTTGTTAAATAGGGAAACTTTTCCCCACAATGTTTTTAATTGGCTTGTCAAAGATCAAATAATGGTAAGTAGCTGGGCTCATCTCTTGGTTCTCTATTCTGTTCCAGACATCTACCCCTCTGTTTTTGTG
>CAUYPK010145459.1:0-17409 GCA_963574355.1 Loris lydekkerianus
GATGTGCGATCTCCAACCTTCTCTCCTGGTATAGCTCGAATCCTCCAGGTTACTTACTAAATTTCCATCCTTTAACTCTCCTTCTGGACGGGAGCCTCTGTGAAAAGCTGGCTTCAGTCCGCCATCTTGTCTCCACCCCGCCTTTGTTTCTTAATGATTTCACATTTTCTCTTTCTCTTTGGATTTCAATTTTATGGCTCTGTGTATGGTTCTTGGTGTTTATTCTGTCTGGTGTTTGTTTAGCTTTTCATCCTGCAAATATGTTTTATCAAATTTGGGAAGCTTAGTCATTATTGCTTCAAATATTTTTTCTGCCCCATTTTCTCTCTCCTCTTCTGCTTTCTTACTTCCCAATATAATGGACTTGTAAAATTTTATCTAATGTTTTCTGACACCCTTTTTCTTTTTGTTTGTATTTCTCTCTGTTCACATTAATAATTTTTCTTGACTCTCAAGTTTACTGACTCTTTACTCTGGGGTGTCCTTTTGACTGCTAAATATACCCAGTGAATTTTTAATTTTATATACTGTATTTTTCATTTTTAGAATTTCTATTTCATGTCTATTTATCTGCTAAGATTTTCATTCATTGAAAACATCTTTTCTCTTTCTTTGGGTTTGTACTTAATTAGAATAGTTATAAAAGCCACTTTAAATTTTTGCCTGTTTGTTTCAACATCCAGTTCATTTAAGAGTTGGGATTGATAGATTTTCTTTTCTCTGGAAAAAGAGTTGCATTTTCTTGATTCTTCTTATACAGTATTGGATAATTTAAGATTATATCCTAGACATTATGAATATTAAGTTCTGGAGAGTCTAGATTTGGTTACTTCTTAAGTGTTGTTTCCTACATTTTAGCAGGAAATTCTCTCAGCTATGCTTGAACTGAAAACTTTCCTCTTGGATGACAACTCAAATCTTTTTCTTTTTTTTATTGTTAAACAATGAAATTTTTTTTTTTTTTATTAAATCATAGCTGTGTACATTGATATGATCATGGGGCATCATACACTAGCTTCATAGACCGTTTGACACATTTTCATCACACTGGTTATCATAGCCTTCCTGGCATTTTCTTAGTTATTGTGCTAAGACATTTACATTCCACATTTACTAAGTTTCACATGTACCCTTGTAAGATGCACCGCAAGTGTAATTCAAATTTTTTTCTTTCACTGAACTTATGTTATGCTATTATATATAATATCACATATATTATACAGGTAATCTAGCTTTCATTTTACTGTATTGGGACACAGGAGAAAATTAGAACATATACAAATAAAAGCTCTAAATACATTAAATGTTTGATTTGCATGTAAAAATACTAGAAAAAACATCAGACATGTAAGATGAAAAAGTATTTTTTTCTAAGCATGAGTTAAAATAAAGAAGATAAAGTTCATCAAAATGTAAAACATAATTTGGGCAGCAGACACCCTACACCAGTGGTTCTCAACCTTCCTAATGCTGCGGCCCTTTAATATAGTTCCTGTGGGTCGTGACCCACAGGTTGAGAACCGCTACCCTACACAAACTGAAAGACAAATGAGAAATTGGGAAATATGTTTGCAACATACACGCCAAAAGTTTTACTCTCTAAAAACATGAAGTGTTTCTACCAGTCATTAATAAATGATAAACTACCACCAAATGGGGCAAAAAAAATTATAAACAGACAATTTTCAAAGAAGAAATACAAATACTAAATATGGTCACATGTCACCCAATGACATATCCACCAATGACAGACTACATACATAGCAATGGTCAGAGAAACAGGCCATTCTACGTAGCCTCAGTGTGTGATGGGCTTTAATCTCCAGCTTGTGCAAGTACACTCTGTGAAGTTTGTACAACATGATTACCTAACAAAACATTTCTGAGAATCCCCATCATTAAGTGATTCATAACTGTATGTGAAAACCTAGTCAACCACAAATAAGGAAATTCAAATTAAATAATAATTCAATATTTCATATCACTTTCAAAGGTAAAAGGTATATGAACACCCAATGAAGTCCAAGATATGAAATAACAATCATTCTCATACACAGCCAATTCGGATGTAGAGTGATGCACATTTTTTGGCAACTAGAAATGCAGAAAACTTAACAAAATTTTAACTTTGCATTCACAATCCCTTTAGTGCACATGCACATACCTACACGTACAAACACATGCACAAATTACTTTCATAAGCTTAGCCAGTGGAATTAATTTCAGATGTATGGAAAGATACATAAATGCTAATATTAGTATTTTTAGAAGTTGGAAAACTAGGAAATAAATTACATCAATAGGGATTTGGTTAAATATATAGTGATTTATACATAGAATGGAATATTAGGCAACCTTTAAAATGGATAAGACATATTTGTAGGGTGACATGTAAGAATTATACTACGTAATTATCCTTCTTTACAGAAGAAAAAGTAAATTTTGAATGTATGTAGGGAAAATTGAGTCCTGATCTTGAGCTTAAACTCACTTCCTGCTTGAGAGACCGAGAGATTCATGAGAACAGTGTGTGAGTTGCGTGCGTACAGGAGATCAGAAAACTGGCCCCAAGAGAGAATGGATATGTGAGGTGTGGCGGTACCAGGCCTAATGGTGACGGTAAAGGTTCTCCAGATTCCAAAGGTCTGTGCTCAAGATCTGTGATTTTGCAAAAACAAAGGTGGAAACATTCTATATGATCTTCTCCGTGTCCTTCCTAATCAGTGCTAAGGTTGGGCAAGCAGTTTTGTCCACTTCCTCTCCTTTTATGATAATAAACATGGGCCTGAGGTTTATTTGGGCTCCTCCCAGAGTTCCTCATTCCCCCTTGATTTTATATCAAGCCTCTTCATTCCTCACCCTAAAACCCCCTCATCTGGTGACCCCAAAACCCCTTTAAACGTGTGTGTGTTCACTTGTCTGGGAAGCTGAACACCAAGTTATTATGAATAGTTGCTTTTAAATTATGAGATTATCGTGAGAATGGTGACAATGATGTTCTGTACTGTCTGGATTTTCATGACATGGTATGTTACGCGTATGATGGAATGTTTAAGTAACGAAGGGATTTCTAGTTTGGAATTTACAAAGAAGAACACAAACTCCAAAAGGAAAGGAATCACCCACATTGTTTGAGAAACCTTGTATTGCTGGAGGGCAAACAGAGAGCTGGGAATCAGTGTCCCTGGTCATTCTCTATGATGCTGAACTCAGTTTCTCCATTCTACCTCCGTGATGGTGCCAAGCCAAAATCATCTTTGGAGGCTTGAGAGGAAAGAACAGTAAGCTCGGTTGTGCCGCAGTGCTAACTGCTGGTAGGCAGGAGTGATGGCCAAAGATGTAGTAACTCAGGATAGACAGAGACAGACCTCCTATTCATCACACTACCAGAATCAGAGAACATGAGTGGTGGGAGAACCTTAATCATTACCTTGTGCCTTCTGCCAAGAGAAGGTAATGAACTTCCTCAAGGTCAAGACATTGTGGATGAGAGAAGTGACAAGGTGAGAACCACATCATGGGTCTTCCCCAGCAGTTTTGTTAACCTTAGAGGAAGCTCACTCTTTGTGTCCCTTTTCTTGTGACTGAAAAGGAATCAGAAGAGAGCCATTTTATTCTGTCTGTTGATAGAGAAAAGGCCATGAATGTTGGGGCACATTGGACACTTAATCACAACCTTTGATGACAGTTTAGGATGCACACAGCTGAATGCAGTACTGATCCCTCCCTTCTCTATATTTGCCATCTGAAGAACCTTCTTCCTGAGATTCTAGGAGCATCCCTGCTTAGAGAAACTAAAAACAAGTACCCTGTGCAGTTTTTAACACCTGTAGAAAACTTTAATCTATTAGTTCATTCTTGGTGGAGAGGACAGACTACCATGAAGGTGTCAGGGTTACCAGAACCGGTTACTGCCGGACAACACAGCATGGGAAGACCACATCTTCCATCCCTAATCCACTAATTTTATACCCCCACTTTCTTCCTCTGGTATTTTAAGAGTCTCTGGAGATCTGATCCATGCTTTCTCATTTCCCACTCTGTCTCTGTACTGTATCTGGTCCTCTCTAACACCTCCATCTTTCCCTCTCAACCCCCTCTGCTTGCAATCTACCCTTTCCCCCTTCCCCAGGCTTTCATCTTAATTATTCTGCTAACTCTTCACTGACAACCCTGTGTTGCTTCCCTCTTTTGCGACACTCCTCTTCATCTCTACTTTACCCCATCCTTCCATTCCCTTGTCCCTAAAAAATATTATATAGAAGCCAATTCATAGGAGCTGGTCCAAAACAATTTTAGGGAAATGAATCAGGAAATTGGTGGCACAGAGGAGCTATCAACAAATGGCCAATTAGTCCTAAAAGGGAAGCTGGAAGGAAAATATAGCTAAATTGCTGACTGGACTGAAATCTGGTAAACAACAAGCGGGTAATGCTTGCTGAGATAATGTTCAAGGTCAGCAGCAAGATCCCATACAAATGATGGGTATTTAAGTGAAATATCACCTGTGGCATGCATAGCAGTTATTGATTGTCTCAGCTAGGAGGTTTAGGGACTAAGAGTGAGAATTTAGGGGGAATTTTATATTGAGTAGTCTGGAAATTTCTGAAACACGTAAGTAATGTCTACATTATAAATTCCTTTGTTTGCTTTTGGAGACAGGATCTTGCTTTGTTGCCTGGGCAAGAAGGCAGTGGCATGATCATAGCTCCCAGCAACCTCAAACTCTTGGGCTCAGGCTGAAATGATCCCCCTGCCTCAGCCTCCCAAGTAGCTGGGACTCCACGCATGCACCACCATGCTTGGCTAATTTTTCTATTTTCTGCAGAAATGGGATCTCACTATGTTGTTCAGGCTGGTCTCAAACCTTTGGCCCCCAGCAATCCTCCAGCTTCAGCCTCCAAAAGTGCTGTGATTATAGGTGGGAGCCACTGTGCCCAGACTAGATTATAAACTCTTATCTTTTTAAAAGATTTGAAGCATACAGGGAAGGGTAACTAAGGAAAATGCATTTTTGCCTCACAAGGTATATATGTGTGATTGGAGTTTTAACATGTAAAAACAGGTTCATGGGCTGCATCCTGGTATCACGTTCTCCAGAATTACTAGAGAATTCATGACCACACAGCTTGTCTGTTCCCTCTATATCCTATGAGAGCTTTGTGTGACAGGAAAGATTGTGTGTGTGTGTGTGTGTGTGTGTGTGTGTTACAGAGTACTTATGAAAGAAATAAAATAGCCCTGATTGCTAGGCCTATGTTTTCTATAAAGACCAACCACACATGAACACCCTGGGGTTGGGGGAGGTTTCTAGGGAACTTCTGAGAACCCAGGCTGTAGCCAGCCAAAGAGTTGTTCCCTCTGAAACATGGACCTCTCAGCACTCATACCATCCTAGGTTTCACTTATGCCCAGAAAAGAAGGACATGGTGACTTAAGCTGTGTGTTCTCAAAGGAGCTGCCCTGGCAGAACATATACATCCATTGCCTATAACTAAGCTGGGGCTTCTTTGAGAACCATGAACTATCCTCTACAAAAAGTTATCTCACACATGAGGAGACAGAAATAGTTCTGGGCCATTTTGTCTTAGTCCCAGGCTCAAGGAATTTTCCTTTAGTCCACAAAGACACAGGGAAGGGGACTTGAGACCTCCTAGTGCAGGGATCGCACCCCTCTGAATGTCCTCCAGAGGGCACCCTGCACATCGGGGTTCCTGAGGCTGTAGATGATTGGGTTCAGCATGGGGTTGACGACAGTGTTAAAGATCCCAATAGCTTTATCTTTATCTGAAAGCTTAGCTGAACCTAGTCGCATGTAGTTAAAGACGCCTGAACCATAGAATATGACAACTACAGTGAGGTGGGAACCACATGTGGAGAAGGCTTTCTTCCTGCCCTCGGCAGAGCGCATTCGCAGAACTGCACCTACCACATGGGCATAGGAGGTGATGATGAGAGCCATGGGGCTACCCGCCATAATGAAACCCAGAGCAAAGAGCAGGAGCTCATTGAGTTGGGTGCTGGAGCAGGAGAGCTGGAAGAGCTGTGGGAGGTCACAGTAGAAGTGATTGATCACATTAGGGCCACAGAAGTTGAGTGTGGATATGGCCACAGTGTGGGTCATGGCATTGGTGAAGGCACAAGCCCAGGACACAGCCACCAATGTCCGTTGAACTGTCTGGCTCATACGGGTGCTATAGGTGAGGGGCCGGCAGATGGCCAGGAATCGGTCATAGGCCATGGCAGTCAACAGGAAGCAGTCCACCCCAACAAACAAATGGAAGAAGAAGAGCTGTGTGAGGCATGCGCTGTGGGAGATCGCACGCATTCGGAACAACAGTCGACTCAACATGGAGGGAACAGTGACACTGATGCAACCCATATCTAGCACTGATAGGTTCCCCAGGAAGAAGTACATGGGGGTGTGGAGTTTGGGCTCCTGCAGGATGGCGGCCAGAATGCTGAGGTTGCCCCCGACGGTGACCAGGTAGGCAAAGAGGAAGAGCACAAAGACAACTGGCCACAGCTCCGGTGTCTCCACCAAGCCCAGCAGAATGAACTCAGCGACTGTGGTTTTGTTGGTCCCAGCTTCTGCCTCCATCAGTTCCTATTAGGAAATGTCCCAGCAGGGAAGGTATCAGTCCACTCACTCACTTACTCAACACAAACATATTAAGTCATTTTTGCTCAAAGCCCCATGGTGAGTTCCCAGTATCTAGGTGCATATTTCCCCAGGATCTTGGCCATACCTCACTCACTAACCTCCACCACATCAGTGCTTTTACCCTGCCCAATGCCACCACCACATTTTCCCTCCCTTCTTCTGCTACCTGAATGGGTTGTAATACTTTGGAAAATAAATTAAGATTCAAGATCTAATGTACAACATGAGGACTCTGGTTAATAAAGAATACATGGTCTGCCAATTGAGTTCATGAACTCATCCTAGAAAAAGTGCTTTTGAAGATGGACTAGACCCTCGCATCAATGCATAGCTTTCCCAGGAGAGTATCTCAAATGTGACCAATGAGGGTGCTTAGTACTTTCTCTAGAATGAGTTCATGAGCATAATTGTCAATCCTTGTATTCAGGATTTTGCTGAATGTATAGAATATACCTGCTCTTGACACTGGGTAACTATGTGAGGTGATGGATATGTTGATTTATTTCACTATAGTAACCATTTTACTATATTTATTTCTCTCATTACATCATATTCTATACCTTAAATATACATAATAATTTTTTTTTAAATGACCAAAAAAGTCTTTCTTTTTTAATATAGCAAGACTGAGGTCAGATTTCCCTATTGTTCTCTGAGGGATGAGCCAAAACCAGTGAGCAGATTTCAAAATAGAAATCCTAAGAAACTAAAAAGCATTTACAAACATAACCTGGGTTTAAAGCATTCTAGCAATAAGTGAAATCAAGAGAAGTTATGGCAAGAGTCAGAGAAGACACCCATGATTGAGGGCATCATAAAGAACAGCTGGGTACATTCTCTAAGGTGAGGGACCATAATCTGAAGTGTACATTAAAATCCCTTGTTCAGTAAGTGGATAGAGTTATTATTGTTACTTAAGCTCTTATACTGGACTTTGAATAACATCTTAATTTAAAATTATATCTTCTGTGTATGTTGTCAGTTCCTGTTCTCTAAAACCAAAGTTGTAAGCAGAGCCTGTGGGTTGGTTGCTGACAGGTCGAGTTAAAATTGTGCATTTCACAGTCGCTGACTGGATTACCACCTGTGCTTGGCTTGGACATGGCATGTGGACCAACCGTTGTAAGGCTATGTTCTCAAAAAATGAAGGCAAATTCTTGAAAACCAAGACTGCATTAAGACTTTCAGATATTATGTCAAGCTCTAGATCAAAAAAAAATCAATGCCTCTATTGCCTATAGAATAAGCAGGGCTGCACCTTTATTAACGGTAATGTCATCACTTGCACAGAACAGCTGGGAATCAGAACTGGGAAGTGTCTGGAGTCTGCTCTAACAGAAGTGGAGATGACACCTGAGTGGTAGGCTTTGAAATTCAGGGGCAGGAGTGGTTAAGGAGATCCCAGAAATCAGAGATGCTGTAGCAGTACAACTGATAGGACTGCCTGGGAATATAGTCACTCAAAAAAATGTGAATCGAGTGCACAATTTGGTGGCAGAGTCTTCTCTGGGCTCAGTTTGGATCTGAGAGGGAGAGGAGGCAGTCCTAAATGAGAAACCTCATACAGGCAAGTAGACTGTGCAGTGTTTAGGTGAGACTGTAAAAACAAGAAGACGGCATTGTCACCATCAACTGGAGAGAATTCAAGGCCAAGGTGCTCAGAGACAGCCAGGAATCATGCAGTGAGCCTCAGCACTGGCTGCACATAGAATTATGTAGGAACTTTAAGCCAGCATGATGTTCAGACTTTACCCCCAACCCAATGAGATGAGACTCAGACATCAATCTCTGCTGCCTCAGATTTCTCTGACAGATACTTCCAACTGCCAGCTCTTTCTTTCCACTCCTTCAAACTAAGACAACATCCTTTCTCACTTTCTTTTCATTAATAATCTTGAAGGGAGAAGAGATAGATTAAAAGATGAGTCTGAAAAGGTATAGAAATTTGAGGTATCTTCCAAAGGTGTGGTGGTCCAAATTTTCAGCCACAATTCCTGACCTCTGTTAGAATAGACACTCAGGTCCCTTGATTATCAACCATCTGGGAAACCTAAAGAAGAAAACACTGCTTCCCACATTTTCAACCAAGAATACTAATTTAATTGGTGGCACCTGGGCATGGATGGGTCATTAAAGCTTCTCAGGTGGTGCTAATGTCCATCCAAGACAGGGAAACTCTGGCAGATTTGCACTGTGGGGGTGTGATAAGGCTTCCTGCCCCTCTCTTCTCTGCTCTTCTCTAAACAGGACATAAATGGCTACCAGCCTTTCCAGATTATGTTGCCCCCAAAGACCCCTGCACCTGGGCTTATGGTTAAGGCACTGACTACAGACCTGCCCACAGTATCAAGTGTATAATATACATTTTGTCAGGCCCTCTATTGCACAAGAGGACGTCTCCAGAGTGAGGCTAACTCATCATCCTAGACAAGGTCTCTGTTTTGTGTGTTCAGGCCTCAGGAAAACAGTAGCGGGGATACTGCATAGATGAGAACTTGGATGTGGGGATCTTCAAGATGTCCTTACTATTTCATGAGCACACTTTTGGGGGAGGGCAGAAATCATCCTTAGGCCTGATTATCACTGATAAACTTGGTAACGGAAAAATGCCTTGCAAATCAATAGGTCAATGGCTGGATAACAGCTTTTTACATATGACACATTGAAAAACATCTCACTACTCTCATTTCCCCACATTTTAACACAAGCATTGGATTGTTAACCTCTGATTTTCTACCTCCTTGCTTATGCAGTTTCTGCTGCCTGCAGTGGTTGCCCTGCAACTGCAGATCCCTCAGTATTTCAAGACTTCTTGCAAATATTGGCTTCTGAATTAATTGTTCCTTGAAAATTTCCCACCTCTCTCTCTCCTTTACTACCACCACAAAATATTTTTTAAGACTTGTGACTGTTTACCTTCTAGTTCAGTCAGTTCGCTCCTACTTCACTGTGACTTGAGGACAAAATGTATGTTTCATTCATTTTTTCAATAGCCATAGTCGTCATAATATTATACACATAGTATTAATAGTAACCCAATATTTCTTAAATACATGGATGATTTCAGAGAAAGAGAGCATCAGTATGAGCTAGAGTTGTCATGGAAGACTTTCAGGACACAGTGGAATTAGAGCTACATTTTCTGGAATAGTAGCTTTAGGGGAGCTGTAGTTAAGTGCCCGGTGCAGGGTTGTGGCAAGAACTCCTTTGTGTTAATAGACAAGTGAGTCATGGACCAATCCAGGAGCTGGCAGGCTTTATACCTAAACCTCCTCAAACAATAAGACCCTGACAGAGAAACACATCATAGCCAAGGGCAGAGGTGCCAGGAAACAGCTGCTGATGACTCTCAGAGGCTAGAGATGCAGCTCACTTAAAACCTGGGATTGCAAGACGGCCTCAGGTCACCTGAGAATCCCATCTAGTGTCTGGCAGGGTGCTCTTCTCCAAATAGGACATAAATGGCTACCGGCCTTTCCAGATTGTGTTACT
This sequence comes from Loris lydekkerianus, assembly GCA_963574355.1. Lineage (NCBI taxonomy): Eukaryota > Metazoa > Chordata > Mammalia > Primates > Lorisidae > Loris > Loris lydekkerianus. The sequence goes on from CAUYPK010145459.1 coordinate 10,157, forward strand.
CCTAAAGACCACTGCACCTGGGCTTGTAGTCAAGGCACTGACTACAGACTGGTCCACGGTATCAAGTGGATAATATGCATTTCATCAGGCTCTGTATTGCACAAGAGGACGTCTCCAGAGTGAAGCTAACTCATCACCCCAGACAAGGTCTCTGTTTTGTGTGCCAGGCCCACTGAGAAGTCCTTCTGCATTGTCACTCTCCAGGCTCTCCTTGCTGAGCTGTGACAGGTCCCTATGCTGGGACTCCAACACATCCCATTATGCTCTCAGTGATGAAAGCACTCACCAAGGCTTTGGTGGAGTGAAGATCCTCAGCTGTTGATGCTGTGAGCCTGCACAGTGAGCTAGACTCCCCGGGTTCCCCCACACTCAGTACCAGAAAGCAGGCTTCACCCAAGAGGGGACGTGGCAGTGGGGAGCCAAGACCTCTGGCTTATAGTCCCAGCTCTCTCCCTAAATTGTTTTCTGTTTCAGGGGTATCCCCTGCACTTGGCATAAAGTCAGGCTCATCAAGCTCTTGGGGGAAAGAAGCCCCTTCTCTGTTTTGTAAGAGCAGAGGAAGGACTCATGAGAATACTCACCCTGGAAGGAGCATGGAATCCAGAAAGGGTTGTTCAGGAAACACAGTGAGGAGCTGTGCAGACCCCGTTATTCACCCAGAAAGCAAGTAAGTAGCTCTGTATTATAAATGAGAGAACAGGCTGATATCTTTTCTGTCAGGAGGTAAACCTTTGGGAAATTCAGAAATTAGCCTTCCCAGGAGAGAAGAGTCCACAGAGAGAGACAGATGGAAAATGAAAATAAAATCAGCCCTTAGAAGTTGAGAGCTCTGGTGGAGGCCACAGGTTAATGAACTGGATGGGGAACATTGAGGGGTGTATTCCTCCAACTCCCATTCCCACCAATAATTGCTCACACAACTTCCCCTCCACCAGGACAGAGTGCTGCTGTTTCTTCTCCCAGCAGGGAAGTCTAGTGCTGTAGGCAATGTGTTACAGACAGACCTGCTCTTCTGGCTATTAATGGTTTGAGTCTACAAGCTGCAGCTCGTGGGCCTCAGTTTCCACATCTGTGAAATGAGCATGTATCCTCCATCACGGAGCATTGCTGTGAACATTAAATTGAAGTAAGATTCATTAAGCTGCTAGCAGAGTTTGAACAATTCAATTACATATGCATTGCTAACATTTATGAGTGTTTGTTATGTTCCTGGCAATGCACTAAGAACTCTATTAGTCTGAAGACCCTGTAGACCCTCACAACAATTCTAGGGAGTAGGTTGTAGCAGACATCAGATGATCTGACTCACATCTGCTTAGTCTGTCTTCTGATTTCAGCCATGGCTGGTGGGACGGTTCTCTGCAGTCTTCTGTCCCTGCAAGTGAAAGTGTAGCCTCTTCCTGGGATGCTCTGATGGGAGAACACTGGGGGAGCTTACTGTGTCTGAGCATACGTGGAGCTCAGCAGTGCAGAGGGCAACTTGACAATGGGGAATAGAGACATTGGATAGATACGCCACCCTCATCTTCATACAGTTCCAGGGGCAGGGGGCAATCTACAAGGCCTATACAATCAAATCTCTGCTTTCCATAGCAGAGACTGTGGTAATGCTCCCCTTGGTTAATGACAATTCTTCCTTCTCTGTCTCACTTTGTCCATAAATCAGTCCTTCTCCCTCAGACCACCTCCCAATAAATAACCTCACTCTTGCTCCATGAGACTTCCCAGTTAAACCACACACACATCTTGTCGAATTCTCTATTTTGGAGGGAACCTACTAAGACATTTGATTCTGGGGCAGCTCCAGGAAGCATATCCTCCAGGAGGAATCCTGAAACTGGACCATTCACCACTCAGGGATAAGTGGGGGTGGTGATAACCCCTACAAGTGGTAGCATTGTACTTGCTCAGACTTGCTTGTGAATGATTGGGAGGAAAGGAAAAGGCAGGGTTCAATGTCATCTGTATTGCATTAATGTTATTACACTGAGGTAACTATAAGTATTGTGGAATGTGAAGAATAGGTATGATCTTTGTTAAGTTCTTTGGAAGCCTTGTAGAAACTGAAAAATTTAGGTCCATGTTATCCAAGAGTGATCAGCTCAGGGTGTGTTGTGAATGCTGGAAATCTTCCATGGTGACATTTAATGAGAGATTGATCTTCTGCAGCCATAGATGACCAGTGCTGAGAATCAGGCCTAGGGCTTAATTGTAAGGGTGTAGGAGCTACCATGAGGGCTGGACACATAGCTTGCTAGATAAGAAAATGTTCTAGGTCAGCACCATGCTCCCCTACTGATAAGGGGTTTTTCGGATGAGGCATCACCTATGACACACATTTGTGGTTATTGATTGTCTCAGCTAGGAGGTTTGGGGACTAAAAATGAGATTTTAGAGGGAATTTTCATATTGAATAGTCTGGAAATTTCTCAAATACATAAATAATGTTTCGATTATAAATTCCTTTTTTTGTTTGTTTGCTTTTGGAGATTGGATCTTGATTTGTTGCCCAGGCATGAAGGCAGTGGTATGTTCATAGTTCACTTCAACATCTAACTCCTTCTCAACCAATCTTCTTGCCTCAGCCTCCTGAGTAGCTAGGACTACAGACGTGTGCCACCAGGCAAGGCTAATTTTTCATATTTTGGCTAGAAACAGGGTCTCACTATGTTACTCAGGCTGGTCTTGAGCTCCTGGCTTTGAGAGATCCTCCAGTGTCAGCACTTTCCTGGTATTGCAGGTGTGAGCCACTGTGCTCAGACCAGATTATAAGTTCTTATTTTCTTAAAATACATGAAGCATTTAGGGAAGGATAAAGAAAAATCTTATTTTGCATCTTAAGATGTATGCATGATTGGAGTTTAAACACTCAAAAACAGGTTCATAAGCTGCATTGAGCTATAAGTTTCCCCCAAATTAATGGAGAATGCACGACCATACAGCTCCTGTCTGTCCCCTCTCTGTCCTATGGGAGCATTGTGTGACAGGACAGAGCTACTTTTCGTGTGGTCTTTTGTAGAGGAAAAAGTAAAATAGCCCTGATCTCTAGACCTTTGTTCTATATAAAGACCAACCACACCTGAACACCCTGGGGTGGGGGGAGTTTTGTGGGGGATTTCTAAGAACCTACGTTATAACCAATTTGGGGTCATTTTGTCCTAGTCCTAGGCTCTAGAAGAATTTTCCTTTAGTCCACAAAAACACAGGGAAGAGGACTTGAGATGTCCTAGTACATGGACCGCACCCCCCTGAGTATCTTCCAGAGGGCACCCTGCACATCAGGGTTCCTGAGGCTATAGATGATTGGGTTCAGCATGGGGTTGATAATAGTGTTAAAGATCCCAACAGTTTTATCTTTATCTGAAAGCTTGGCTGAACCTAGTCGCATGTAGTTAAAGACGCCTGAACCATAGAATATGGCAACTACAGTGAGGTGGGAACCACATGTGGAGAAGGCTTTCTTCCTGCCCTCGGCAGAGTGCATTCGCAGGACTGCACCTACCACATGGGCATAGGAGGTGACGATGAGAGCCATGGGAACACCCGCCATTAAAAAACCCAGAGCAAAGAGCAGGAGCTCATTGAGTTGGGTGCTGGAGCAGGAGAGCTGGAAGAGCTGTGGCAGGTCACAGTAGAAGTGATTGATCACGTTGGGGCCACAGAAGTTGAGTGTAGATATGGCCACAGTGTGTGTCAAGGCATTGATGAAGGCACAAGCCCAGGACACAGCCACCAATGTCCTCTGGACCATCTGGCTCATGCGCGTGCTATAGGTGAGGGGCCGGCAGATGGCCAGGAATCGGTCATAGGCCATGGCAGTCAACAGGAAGCAGTCCACCCCAACAAACAAATGGAAGAAGAAGAGCTGTGTGAGGCAGGATGTGTAGGAAATGGTACCTGTGTGAGACAAGAGTCGACTCAACCTTGAAGGAACAGTGACACTGATGCAACCCATATCTAGCACCGATAGGTTCCCCAGGAAAAAGTACATGGGAGTGTGGAGTTTGGGCTCCTGCAGGATGGCAGCCAGGATGCTGAGGTTGCCCCCGATGGTGACCAGGTAGGCAAAGAGGAAGAGCACAAAGACAACTGGCCACAGCTCCGGTGTCTCCACCAAGCCCAGAAGGATGAACTCAGTAATGGTTGTTCCATTGACCCCAGATTTTATCTGCATGAGTTTCTGCAAAGAAACATCCAGGAGGAAAAGAATCAGTCATCTTAGTTTATTTATTTATTCAAAAAGAAGAGATAGACCTTGTTCTACGTGCTTGCCCTCTGCTAAGTTCCCTCTCTTCAAATAAGGACTTTTCTATTCCTTAGACCACCTTACACTTGTTAACTCTCACACTACATTTATCTCAATACCTTTATTTTATTCCCTGATAGATGGCATTGCCACTGTGGACCTGTTTCCCTCTGCTAGCTGAAAGAATCTATTGGTAGCAATTACGAAGGACAAAACCCTTGGGGGGAAAAGGCAAAAAATTTACTTCTGGTTTGAACATGGCAGAGTAAATCTGGAACTTTCTCTTCTCAGAACTCTTCCCTTTGTAAAACAAGCAAAAGATGAACATACAGAGTCAAGTGAATATCCAAAACTCCAATCCATAAACTGGATGGTTTCAAGACAGTGGAGATCAAATAGAAGAGTGGCGAGAAGTAGAGAGGAAAGTCATGGCTACAGAAGGCAAAGATAAGTACAAGTCTCTCTAAAGAGAGTGGGCTACCAATGAAGAACAAAACCTAAGCCCTTGTCTGTCCTAATGGGAATGGAGTGCAAAATAGGGCACCATGATCTTCTGTGGTCCTGAGTTGCTTACAAGAAACAGAGAACAGCCTAAATGAAGAATCACATACACAGGTGAGTTATACTTGCAAACTATGAAGGCATAAGACTGTAGGCAAGAAATGAGGAAAATATACCCTAAGAGTTCTACAGTTTCCTATCTACATTGACCACAGCCAAGTAATGCCTAAAATAATTTACTTCCAAGTCTGAATCACAAGATACGTTCCTGCTAGCCTGAAATGTGATCTTAACTTAGCCTGTTCTGATACAGGTATCTTGCAAATACCTAGTTCAGCAAAAACTCATTTCGTTCAACCATTCACAAACAGGCTTGATATGGTGGCTTACTACTGTTATATAAGGCTAGCACTTTGAGAGGCTGAGGTGGGAAGATTGCGATAGCCCAGGAGTGTGACACCAGCCTAAGCAACATAACAAGTCTCTGTTTCTACAAAAAAATAGAAGAATCAGCCAGGCACTGTGGCATACGTGTGTAGTCCCAGCCACGCAGGAGGCTGAGGTAGGAAGAGTGCTTGAGCCCAGGAGTTTAAAATTGCAGTGAGCTATGCAATAATAATGTCACTGCCCTCTAGACTGGGCAACAGAGCAAGACCCTATTTCAAAAACAGAAAAAAAAAAAAGCCCACAAAAGGGTTGAAAAACAAACAAGCACAGGATGTATACAAAGGTTCTATAAGAAAAAGTGAAAGAAACACAAAAAATAAATGGAAGTTAAAATTCACTCCACAGATGAATGTTGCCATGAAACACATGAAAATTGTGACCAGATATTTCAACCTATCTGAAAAAATTTCACTTCATAAAGAAAACCTTAATACATGTTGAAAGATACAAAATACAATTTAAATAAATGGAAAAATATGTCATATTCTTGGACTGAAATATTCTGTAACATTAGAATGTTATTTATACCTAAATAATAATCCCTATGATACTACATAATAAATTATAGCAATTCCTAACCCAAAAAATGACCATAGGATATTTTATAAATAAATATTACACTGGTTCTAAGATATGTATAGAACAGTGGTTCTCAACATTCCTAATGTCTTCTAATGCCATGACCCTTTAATACAGTTCCTCATGTTGTGGTGACCCCCAACCATAAAATTATTTTTGTTGCTACTTCATAACTGTAATTTTGCTACTGTTATGAATTGTAATATAAATATTTAATATGCAGATGTATTTTCTTTGTTACAAAGGGGTCGAAACCCACAGGTTGAGAACCACTGGTATAGAAAAACAAGCAAGAAGGGCAGGTGGAAAAATTAGTGAAGATGGACTGTGTCTTCCAGCAATATAGATAAAGCCCCAACACTACAAACAGGTTGGTCCTGGGACAATAACAGCAAGCCAGGACTGTGTGAAGAAATGAAAAGTCCAGGAATTTGGCTAAACTAACGTGGGAACTTAGTACATGGTATAAGTAGCAGCTTATGTGAATGGGAAAATATGTTATTCAACAAATTCAGTAAATGCTATTGGGTCAATTTTATAGCTATCTAGAAAAAAATAAGTTATGTTCATGCCTCATATACTTTGCAAAAATAAATTCTAAATGAATCAAATATTTAAATGTAAAAATTAAACTATAACATTATTAGAGGAATGGAAGATTTTATTAATGTGAGAATGACTCAAAATATAGAAAACACAAATAAAACACCAAACATAATGGATCCATTAATATTCAATAATTCACTGGAACAACATTTTCCCCAATCCCATTTCCTGTAAAGTTCCAGGTGAGGGTTGGCCACAAGGGAAATTTGTGTGATTAGTTACAAGAAATAAGTAAAACTATCATGTTCTGAAGTTTGGAGGCAGAGAAGATGAGAGAGAGAAGGGCTCTGCAAAGTTTGTCTATCACTGCTTTTCTTGCTTTGTTTAGACCTCTCCTTCCTGACTGCCATACTGCTGACCAGCAGGGACCAGAAGCTTTCTGTAAACTCCCAGAGGTGGTAGTCAGGAATAATCAATAACCATACAGATTGCCACATCAGCCACCTTCACAGCTTATCTGCCCTTCTGTACCCAAGCCAGACAGAGCTGGTCAGTGACTTTTCTCTGTTCTTTTTCAGATTGTTATTTTCCCAGCTTCTTTCACATCAAATGTACTTTAAAGTCCAATTCCTATAATAAATTGCTCTAAGTATACATTGTGTTTCTGCTTCCTGGATTGATCGCTAATTAATACATTTAATTGATATAAGCATATCAAAAAAGATTTTGCAACTGAAACCAGAGACAAAGGGACATTTCTTTCTTTCTTTTTTTTTTTTAATTTGACTTTTTTATTGTTAAATCATAGCTGTGTATATTAGTGCAATCAAGGGGTACAATGTGCTGGTTTCATATACAATCTGAAATATTCTCATCAAACTGTTCAACGTAGCCTTCATGGCATTTTCTTAGTTATTCTATGTAGACATTTGTA
>CAUYPK010145460.1:0-29768 GCA_963574355.1 Loris lydekkerianus
CCAACTATACCACAAGACTATGAGGAAAGGACCAAGGAAGGGGAAGGGAGGGGGGAGGTTTGGGTGGAGGGAGGGTGATGGGTTGGGCCACATCTATGGTGCATATTTTTATCTATAATAAAAAAAATAATAATAATAAAAAAAATAGCTGGACATTGTGGCAGGTGCCTGTAGTCCCAGCTACTTGGGAGGTAGAGGCAGGAAAATTGCTTGAGCCCAGGAGTTGGAGGTTGCTGTGAGCTGTGATGCCATGGCACTCTACCCAGGGTGACAGCTGTCTCAAAATAAATAAATAAATAAATAAATAAAACCTAGTGAGCACTGGATATGAGCACTTATTTATTTTTGTTCAACATTTTTTTTCATCTTCTACTATTGCCAGCATTGTACTAAGTACTAAGATGTAGCTGTGAACAAGACATGCATGGTCACTATCCTCATGGAACTCACAGTCTAATTAGAGTGACAGCTATTAAATAATGACACACAAATCACTTAAATCACAGTTTTGAAAACTGCCGTAAAAGCGCAAGGAGACTTAATGTAGCCTGGTAGTGTTAGTGACATTATGGGTAGGTCAGGGATGGTCAGGGAAGGATGTCTGCAGGAAATGACTTGAGGGGGCACCTGTAGCTCAAGCAGCTGGGGCACCAGCCACATACACCCGAACTGGCAGGTTTGAATCCAGCCTGGGCCTGCCAAACAACAATGACAACTGCAACAAAAAATAGCCAGCGGGCGGGCGCCTGTAGTCCCAGCTACTTGGGAAGCTGAGGCAAGAGAATCACTTAAGCCTGAGAGTTTGAGGTTGCTGTGAGCTGTGATACCACAGCACTATACCAAGGGTGACGTAGCGAGAGTCTGTCTCAAAAAAAAAAAAAAAAAAAAAAAAAAAATTGGTGCTTTAGAAACAAAGCCTTTTGCCCCATAAACATTGCCCTTGATTTCTTTGTATGTGTTCTGGCTCAATATTTTTTTTTTTATCTGTTCTATGGATAATATTAAGTGCTTATTTCCTCTCAGCCATCTTCCTTGCTCTATCACCTGGACCTCAGGCTGTCCAGTAGGTGAAGGAATTTTTGTGTCTGCATGTTTCTTCATTTGGAAAATAAAGGCAGTGGATGGATGGCCAAGTCCCTTTTGCCATCCTATTATTCCATAATCCTGCAATGTTTACCTTTTTGAATTTTTACTAATTATACTAAGGAACTTCCAGTGCATCCACTGAAATGTAGAAATCCATTAGCACCTTCCTTTTAAAATACAGACTAATAAGAATCGCTTCTGGTGGTGTTCTTTGCTGAAACCACATATAATCACCACCACCACTACCACCACCAGCCCTACCACCTTCCACTTGAAAAATTCATTATTTTTAACCAAAAGTACTTAAGTGGAGTACCTTGGCACTAATAAACTCATTAGCAATGGAGGATTCTAGCTTTGGTGCCTTCAGCTGTTAGTATTTTCCTTGTATCTTAACCTTTTCTTGTCTAGTGGTTCATGATATGTAAGTCCTGGAACAGAACAGAAAGGAACATCAGGAGCTGGGACTCTGGTGGGAGGTGATATATGTTCTTACAGCCCCAGACCTGATGAAATCCAGCAAATTCTTTGTGTGTGTGTATGTGTGTGTGTTTAAGTCAGATAAATCTGTCTTTTAGCTGAATTTGGAAGGCTGTCACTCAAAATGAGCTCTGGCCTCTTGATTAGTCTAAGCTCTTGGTCAGTCCCACATGTGAATCAGGGCTGAGACTGCACAAAATTTAAGGTGTGTAAAAACCCCCAGTAATAAAGGCAATACTTTACTGTAATATTTTTTAAGAAATCAAATCTTGCATTTAAGATAAATGCCTTAAGTGTTTCACCCTAGTCCTAGCCCTGCTTTATGTAACTATTTCTCTAAGTAGTAGCTAGTGAAGTGAGTGGTGAGGTCAGCTACAGGCTGGGCTTCAGATAGTAGGAACAATCCATGATTGGCCTCCCAAGTGACATGGGAGACAAGGAGTTAAGATGGCCAAGGAATAGGGGACTGTGGTGGGAGGGTATGGAATAATATGCCCCTGTTCTGGCTTGGTGCCTGTAGCTTAAACGGCTAAGGCACCAGCCACATACACCAGAGCTGGTGGGTTCGAATCCAGCCCAGGCCTGCCAAACAACAATCAACAATGACAGCTATAACCAAAAAATGGCCAGGAGTTGTGGCAGAAACCTATAGTCCCAGCTACTTGGGAAGCTGAGCCAAGAGGATCGCTTGATCCCAGGAGGTGGAGGTTGCTATGAGCTGTGATTCCATAGCACTCTACCCAGGGTGACAGCTTGAGGCTATGTGCCAAACAAACAAACAAACAAACAAAAAATGCCCCTGGCTTGGTGCCTGTAGCTCAGCGGCTAGGGTGCCAGCCATATACACCGGAGCTGATGGGTTTGAATCCAGCCTGGGCCTACCAAACAACAATAACAACTCCAACCAAAAAAAATAGCCGGGTGTTGTGGCAGGTGCCTGTAGTCCCAGCTACTTGGGAGGCTGAGGCCAGAGAATCGCTTCAGCCCAAGAGTTTGAGGTTGCTGTGAGTTATGATGCCATGGCACTTTACCGAGGGTGACAAAGTGAGACTCTGTCTCAAAAAAAAAAAGAAAATGCCCCTCTTCTATACTCCTGCTGAAACGTTTACTTCTGAGAAGCAGAGCTATTTTTCTATTACAGTTGGCAGGGTGAACATCTTCCCCTGGGCACATGGAATGGCATACACCAGCATCTTGTATTTGTGTGTGAAGAATAAATATCTAAAACAGCCTTGGTGGACTGTTACTTTGATTTAGGGCTGAAATCCATACTGTGTCATTGAAGGAACCTAGCAAAATATTTAGCCCAAAGTCAAGACAATGGAAAGGAAGGAGTAAAATGGCAAGGATTTAAACTTGAAGGGTTGTATAAGAAAGTGGACTGATTATACTTATTCTGTGTTGTATCAAGGCAGTTACCAGGAAGGAGATATTAGTTCAGTGTTAAAAGAAACATTTAATAACAAGAATGCCCCCAAAGAACTGCCCATAGAATGGGGGAGCTCAGTGGTTAGGGCGCAGGCCACATGCACTGGGGCTGGTGGGTTCAAACCCTGCTTGGGCCTGCTAAACAACAATGATGACAATAACAAAAAAAATAGCCGGGCATGGCTCAATGCCCATAGCTCAGTGAGTAGGGAGCCAGCCACACACACTGAGGCTGGCAAGTTTGAGGCCAGCTGGGCCTGCTAAAACAACAATGACAACTGCAACAAAAAATAGCCAGGTGTTGTGACAGATGCCTGTAGTCCCAGCTACTTGGGAGGCTGAGGCAAGAGAATCACTTAAGCCCAAGAGTTGGAGGTTGCTGTGAGCTGTGATGCTACAGCACTCTACTGAGGGCAACAGTGAGACTGTCTCAAAAAAAAAGAAGCCAGGTGTTGTGGTGGGCACCTGTAGTCCCAGCTGCTAGGAGACTGAAGCAAGAAAATTGCTTAAGCCCAAGAATTTGAGGTTGCTGTGAGCTGTGATGCCATAGTACTCTACCAAGGGTGACGTAGTGAGACTCTATCTCAATAAAAAGAAAATAAAGAATGGAGGAGCTTCTGGAGAAAAAGTTATGAAAAGGCATTTCTGCTTTATGGGGCAGGTTTGCTGAATCTGTTCTTATAAAGTCCTTGCCAATTCCAAAATTCTATACTTTCTTTCTGGAGAGGTTACCAGGAAACATTCAGCTCTTACTACATTACCATAAGCATCTCAGGTCACTTCCACAAAAGTTAGCACTCAGAGTCAGAGGGGAAACCAATGTGGAACTTTTTTTTTTTTTTGAGACACAGTTTCAAGCTGTTGCCCTGAGTAGAGTGTGGTGGTGTCACAGCTCCCAGCAACCTCAAACTCTTGGGCTTAAGCGATTCTCTTGCCTCAGCCTCCCAGTAGCTGGGACTACAGGTGCCTGCCACAATGCTCGGCTATTTTTTAGTTGCAGTTGTCTTGTTTAGCACGCCTGGGATGGGTTCGAACCCGCCACCCTTGGTGTATGTTGCTAGTGCCCTGCCAACTGAGCTATGGGTGCCGCCCAATATGGTACTTTTTGATCTGTCTCTACCCCATATCACAAACACAACTTGCTTAACTGATTTATGTAAAAAGTTTGATTCCCTTTTCTCTCTCCTTATACTGTATCTTACTTTTCTAAAAGATCACAGCTTAATCTATGAATTAGAAAATATGTCCTATTTTCTCAGAGCTCCAGGGACTCACACCAGTGGTACTTTCAGGTTTGCCAGATACCATGTGTTTAAGCCATGCAAATTGCTGTTTTGTGCCCTCAGCCTTTGAGAGACGGTGTGGGGGGCTGAAAAATGTCTTGGCTGGGTTTTTGGAGCCTTGGATTCTAGTTCTAGCTCTGCCACTATAGCCTCAGGGAAATCTTTTAAATCCAATAAGTTACATTTTCTTTATTTAAATAAATTACATATGGGCTTGGCGTCTGTGGCTCAAGCAGCTAAGGCGCCAGCCACATACACCTGAGCTGGTGGGTTCAAATCCTGCCTGGGACCGCCAAACAACAATGATGGCTGCAACCAAAAAATAGCTGAGCAATGTGGCAGGCACCTATAGTCCCAGCTACTTGGGAGGTGGAGGCAGGAGAATCGCTTGAGCCCAGGAGTTGGAGGTTGCTGTGAGTTGTGATGCCACGGCACTCTACCCAGAGCGACAGCTTGAGGCTCTGTCTCAAAACAAAACAAAACAAAAAAAAAAAAAATTACATATAAGAAGAAGGAAAAATAGGATAGTTTTCCAGATCCCTTACAGCTCTGAAATTTAATATTTGTGTCATTGCTGAGCTGAGTCAAGAGGGGCCATTTCTTGTCTTGATCCCACTTTTCTTCTTACCTCCACCTCCAATCACATGATGATAGACAGTGTGGGGTGGATAATCATGTAATCCTGCATGAAATCTCAGCAGACAACATTTAAATGACTTTGATGATATATTCCTGAGCCATTAGGCAAAGCTGTTTATGGAGCAGTATTTCTTTTAGGGTTGTTTATTTAGTAGATGTTTATATTAATTCCTCACTTTCTGTCCTTTTTCTGAACTGGAAGTCTACAAGTTGACCTGGAGATTGTTCCCCAAGCATGGGGCTTCGGTGTATCTGGTAGTGCACTTATTAATGTTGTGTTTACAGTTAGACTTTAGGGACACTCAGAAGTCCAGGGACTTGTACCAGTGGTACTTTCAGGTTTGCCAGATAGACAACAACCTGATCACAGGAATGACATCTATCATATTCACAGGTCCCACTCACATTGGAGAAAAGGGATACAAATTCAGGACATGGATACCAGGGAGCAGGAATCATGGGGACTGTCTTAGGGTTCCAACTACCAAAAACACTGAATCAGAGACTGGTATTGTGCCTCCAATAGGAAGTGTGGAGTGCGGATTGTGAGGTGGCAAGACCCCCATAGCCTGGGAGGTACATTCAAGGAATGACCCCCAAATTGCTTCTCCTCCCTTCCTAAAACAATAGTTTTTTTCTCCTTGCTCCCTCTGCCAGAAGTCACATAGCTTCTGTATATCTTTTGCCTAAAAGCACATAGCCTTCTCTCCCTAAAAGTTAATCTTTACCCCATGTACTGTTATTTCCCCTGAACCTTGTAAAATGAAAATATTCCCACTCACTTTCCCTGCTGATTTGCCACATCATTAATATAGCAACTTGGTTTATGTACTATATAATAAATAAAGCTGTTCACACGATTTGGTGCTGGCTGCAGCCATCAGCTGTACCAGACCTCCCGACCCCATCACTGTTATCTCTTGTGTGATCTTCGTCTCTTGGGTGTCTTATTTTCTCATTCCCCACCATTCCCACTCTGGTTTGTTTATTCTTCACTCTGGCTCAAGAAAAGGAAGAATAGATGAGTCTGGGAACCAAGAATTTGAAACAAGAATGGCTCCAGTTACCATCTTTTCCAGTAACTTGCTGAGGGATTTTGTATTTCCTGGACCTGTAACTCTGGGCTCTGCAGAGTTCGAGGCTTTCTTCTGCAAAGGGTCACATCCTTGCCAGTGGATACAGCAAGGGTTCCACTGCATTATAAGTATGGTTGTGGTGTGGGCTTTGGACTTCTTGTGGCCAAGGAGTCACCATCTTGGCAAGGGATAGTTGCCGTCAGTCAGTAGGAAGAGGTAAGGGTGCTGTTACACAACAGGGAAGAGAGGAATGTGTGTAGAACTTGGGTGGTCAATCTAGGTGGGCACTTCTTCATATTTCCTTGTCTATTTGGAGGCCTCCAAGCCAGTGCAGTGCAAGGGGTGACCTATGGCAGCCATGGAGGCATCCCAGTCCAATCCTTTTGTCAGAGAACCTGCCACAAGGGGTGGAGTTAGCTGATAGCCTTTAGGATCTGCTTCACCTCACAAGGTTTCCCAGACCCCTAAGCAAAGACGGAGCACAGCAGTTGCACAAGGACTTGCCATTTCTGGCCAGTCCAGGGTTCTTCTGCAGGGTGGTCTTCGCCCCAGAGCTCCCTGTTTGGCAGGTCTAGGCTTTTTCAGAGCTGCACTGAAGCTGAGGCTCTCTGCTGACCGCTCTCTGATCTCAGGTTTCACTCAGTCCTGGATCATGAACTAAATGTTTTCCCTGACTACTTCTGTTCCCTCTCCCTTTTATGTTCCAAGGTGTGGCCCCCAATAAACCTCTTGTACTTTTGACTCTTTTCCTGGAGAAACTAGACTGACATATCAGCCTTAAAATTCAGGAGTAAGCAGGAAAAATTGGGTGGTGGGAAAAATCTGATCAGGATCTTGGCAAAAAACACAGTTTCTTCCAGATGGTTTAAGTGAGGAGACTTTAAAAATAGAACTACTTGGAGAGGTATGGCCAGGGTTAAAGGAGCAAACAAGGGACAATGAGGCACCCAGAGACTTCAAAAGTAGGAAGCCATTACCACTCCTATGGCTGAAGGGGCAAGTGGGAGAAATTCTGGAAATATTGTCAGAGTGTCAAGGGAGCTGGGTCATGGAGGAGGGACCAACTGCAGCAATGGAGATTGAGAAGGCTACTAACTTTATTTTGAATTTGTTTGTGTGTGTAGTAATGTTTATGTATATTTTTTAGCGTGTAGGTCGGCAGAATAATGGATCCTCAAAGATGTTCCTATCCTAATCCCAGAACTTGTCAACATTTTAGGTTACATGGCAAAGGGAAGGTGGATTAAAGTTGCTAATCAGGCGACCTTAAACTAGGGAGATTATCCTGGATTTTCCTCGTGGGCCCGGTGTTATCACAAGGATTCTAAAAAGTGGAAGAGAGTGGGCGGTACCTGTGGCTCAGTGGGGGGGGCGCTGGCCCCATGTACTGAGGGAGACAGGTTCGAACTCGGCCCCAGCCAAACTGCAACAAAAAAATAGCTGGGCATTGTGGTGGGCACCTGTAGTCCCAGCTATTTGGAAGGCAAGAGAATTGTCTAAGTCCAAGAGCTGGAGGTTGCTGTGAGCTGTGACACCATCACACTTTATCGAGGGTGACAAAGTGAGACTCTGTCTCTAAAAAAAGAAAAAGTGGAATAGGGAAGTCAAAGAGTCAGAAGAAGATGCAAGCAGAGTAATTATTACTGGCTAGAAAGGGGCCCCGAGCCAAGGGTGCAGGTGCCTTTAGAACCTGGAAAAAGCGAGGAAATGGATTGTCTCCTACAGCCTCCCAGAAGGAACACAGCTCTACCAATGATAAGCCAGTAAGGTCTTGGTCAGACTTCTGATCTACAGAACTGTAAGGTAATAAATTTGTATTGTTTGAAACCACTACATTTGTGGTAATTGTTACAATAGTAATAAAAAACTGATATGGTGGGTGAGAAAAACATTGTCCAAATTACATTGTGCAGGAGTTGCCCACTCTTGCTGTATCAGGAATATTCCTCTATTAGTTACTGCCATTAAATTATATCGATTTTTTCTATTTTCTTTCCTCTCATATGCTGTATGCTTCTCCTGGTTTAGGACTGTGTCTTATTCATCCCTATATTCTTCCTGGTCTCTCAAATGTCATTGAATCTCTGTGTGCTTATATGTGTGAAAGCGGAGGTACGGAGCATGTAGTAAGGAGATGCAATTGTGTTGGCATCAGTATCGGGGAGGGGAAGCCCACAAACTGGTGGGGACTGAATCTGACTGATGTTAGTTCTCCATGGTGTGAGCTGGCTGGATAAGGAGTGCAGAGAATCTGCAGGTCAGCTCAGTGCATGAAGAGTCAGCGTCACAAAACCTTGGTCTTCATGAGACTTTTGGTCCAGGAATGATTCAAGAGAATTCAAAGTCTTTCAGATATGCCCCATCAACAGTGAACCCCTCACTAATTCCATCCTGTCCACATCAACAGCGAACCCCCTGGCTCGGCACCTGTGCTCAGCGGCTAGGGCGCCAGCCACATAAACTGAAGCTGGTGGATTCAAACCTGGTCCGGGCCTGCTAACACCAATGATAATTACAACCCCCCAAAAGCTGGGTGTTGTGGCGGGCACCTGTAGTCCCAGCTACTTGGGAGAGTGAGACAAGAGAATAGCTTAAGCCCAAGAGTTTGAGGTTGCTGTGAGCTGTGACACCACGGCACTCTACCCAGGGCGTCATAATGAATCTCTGTCTCAAAAAAAAAAAAAACAAACCCAAAAAACCCAGTGAACCCCTCTCTAATTCCCTCCCGTCTATTTCCTCATCTGCTATTCTGAGTATTTCTCAACTATTTTATGTCGTATTATTAATTTTATTATTTATTTATTTATTTATTAATTTGAGACAGAGTCTCACCTTGTCGCCCTGGTGTCACAGCTTCTGGCAACCTCAAACTCTTGGGCTTAAGCGATTCTCTTGCCTCAGCCTCCCAAATAGCTGGGACTACAGGCGCCCACCACAACACCCGACTATTTTTTTTTTTTTTTTTTTGCAGTTGTCAATGTTGTTTAGAAGGCCCGGACTGTGTTTGAACCCACCAGCCTTGATGTATGTGGCTGATACTGAAACCACTGTGCCATGGGCACCGAACCTTATTTTATTTTATTAATTTTATTTTACTTTATTTTATGACAGAGTCTTACTTTGTCACCCTTGGTAGAGTACTGCACCGTTATAACTCATAGCAATCTCAAACTCTTGGGCTCAAGGGATCCTCTTGCCTCAGCTTCCCAAGTAGCTGGGACTATAGGTGCCCGCCACAATGCCCAGCTATTTTTAGAGATGGGGTCTCACTCTTGCTCAGGCTGGTCTCAAACTCCTGAGCTCAGGCAATCCACCTGCCTTATCCTCCCAGAGTACTGGGATTATAGGCAAGCCACTACACCCAGCCTTTTTTCTCAACCCTTTAGTCTCAGAATGGAACCCACAGATTTCAGGAGAAATGGAGTAGCTCCATCCACTAAAGTATTCAATTTGGACTTCTCATGAACAACATGTTTCTCTAGTTTCCCAACACTAGACCTCATTTGTTCTTTAATAATAAACCCAAACTCTGGCAGGCTGGGTCAGACATTTATTGACATTTATTCTAGTACATTAGTGCAACATGCTCTCAGCAGATATCTCTATTTCTTTTCTTTTCTTTCTTTCTTTCTTTTTTTTTTTTTTCTTGAGACAGGGCCTCATTGTCACCTGGTCTAGAGTGCATCATAGCTCACAGCAACCTCAAACTCCTGGGCTCACGCCATCCTTCTGCATCAGTCTCCTGAGTAGCTGGGACTACAGGTTGGCATCACCACACCTGACTTCTTTTTCTTTTTCTTTTTTTTTTTTCTGTAGAGACGGGGTCTCGCTCTTTCTCAGGCTGGTATCAAACTCCTGGGTTCAAGTGATCCTCTCCTTGGCCCCCCAAAGTGCTAGGATTACAGGCATGAGCCACCATGCCTGGCCCATACCTCTATTTCTGTCACCATCTCTATCTCTAATCTATATCTATATTTTCAAAGAAGTTTTACAAGAATTGCTAGCAACAGGGTGAGGAAGACAGGAATTGAGTAACTCCACCAGCCTTGTGTATGTGGCCGGCACCCTAACCACTGAGCTATGGGCACCGAGCCGCCTATGCTGGTTTTTGGTACAGATGGAGCAAGTGGGTATAATCTAAGCACTTTCATGTACAGCCCGCTAGTCTTTGTGGTTTTTTTCCTTGAATGTTTAGGTGGAAAATACTTTTCCATTGTTTCCTCCTCCCCCTCCCAATTTTACTCTGGATCTTTTTGTATAATCGCTATAATCTGGGAAATAAGTGATTTTTTTTTTTTTTTTTTTTGAGACAGAGCCTCAAGCTGTTGCCCTGGGTAGAGTGCTGTGGCATCACAGCTCACAGCAACCTCCAACTCCTGGGCTCAAGCAATTCTCCTGCCTCCCAAGTAGCTGGGATCACAGGCACCCTCCACAATGCCCAGCCATTTTTTGGTTGCAGCCGTCATTGTTATTTGGTGGGCCTGGGCTGGATTCGAGCCTGCCAGCTCAGGTATATGTGGCTGGCACCTTAGCCCCTTGAGCCACCAGTTTGCAAAGGAAAGCAAAGATAAGCAATGGAGAGAAGGCATCTTCATGGCATTGAGTTCCTGGTTCCAGCTGTTCCAGCTGAAATCAATGCTGTTTATATGTATTGAGAATGTATCTGGCTTTATTTTGGAAACTGATGGAAGGCTACTTGATTGCACAAAAACTGTAAACTGTCCTACTTGTTATACCATATATGTAACCCAAAAAGTTGTCTTGAACTTAATTTTTCTCTCTAAGTTTCGTACCAAAAATTCAAGTAAAAACGAACAAAAATGGCTGTGTGAGGTGGCCTGTAATCCTGTCATTCTGGGAGGCCAAGGCAGGTGGATTGCTTGAGCTCAGGAGTTTGAGACCAGCCTGAGCAAGAATGAGACCCGATCTCTACTAAAAACAGAAAACTAGCCAGGCATTGTGATAGGCACGTGTAGTCCCAGCTACTCAGGAGGCTGAGGCAAGAGGATCACTTGAGCCCAAGAGTTTGAGGTTGTTGTGAGCAATGATGCCACAGCACTCTACCCAGGGCAACAGAGTGAGACTCTGTCTCAAAAAAAAAAAAAAAAAGAAATGAACAAAAATAATATAATTCAATACAATATTTATTGCACTGTGTGTTGGGTGTGGTAGAGTATAAATATGTATGGCTGACATGACACAACAAAACAGGCACTAAAAAGGTACAGAGAATATGAACAAAAATGAAGGCGAGATCCCTGCAGGCTAAAAGAGGAGTCTTTTGGATGTGAGACTGCTAACAACAAGGACAGTTAGGTAAAATAGAAAATAATTTATAACTTGTTAAGTGATTAAAAACAGAAAGCTAGCTTAATGCAATTGACAAATTTTACTAAGTATGTGTTATTCCAACGAAACATGTGATATGGTCCTTGCTTCCTAGGAAATTACCATTTTTAGAGGCAAAGCAAGACTTGCATGTATTCTCAAAATACCCCTCTCATAACCTTTTTTTATTACCTCTTTAGACTACTTTACCATGTTTGAAATTGTTATTTGCTAACCTGTTTGCTGATTTGTTTTCCTTTCCTGTAAGTTAAGCCCCCTAAAGGGGCTTTTTTTTTTTTTTTTGTATCCCCAGCGTCTAGAACAGTGCCTGTTCAATGCACTGTTGAATAAGTAATGCAAACAGTTCAATAAGAGTACAAAAATTCTTCTAAGCAATCACTAATTCTTATTACAGAAAATGCAGACTTGGGCTCAGCGCCTGTGGCTCAAGCGGCTAAGGCGCCAGCCACATACACCTGAGCTGGCAGGTTCGATTCCAGCCTGGGCCCACCAAACAACAGTGATGGCTACCACCAAAAAATAGTCGGGCATTGTGGTGGGCACCTGTAATCCCAGCTACTTGGGAGGCGGAGGCAGGAGAATTGCGTGAGCCCTGGAGTTGGAGGTTGCTGTGAGCTGTGATGTCATAGCACTCTACCCAGGGCAACAGCTTGAGGCTCTGTCTCAAAAAAAAAAAGAAAATGTGGATTTGGGGGTGTTTCTATGAAAGGATAAGAAAGCTATTGATATTGCTAATCAATACTTGTGATGATACTCTGTAATAACTGTAAACTTTATTTCACAAGAATGTAAAACCAAATAATCATTGACTTGGTCCATCAATATGGAGGCCTCACAAATTACCTAGAACCAGCAATGTAATGGGAGGCATAGGAAGTAATAGGAGGCAAGCAGGCACAGAGTAATCATAATCTTATAAATAAAATATTTATATTTAAATACAGGAGCAAAAAATATGAGAGCCCTCTCTCCTCACCAAACAGAAAATTCTGTCGACCTAAGACCAGAAATTCATGTGCAAGAATGAGGCACATCATGGGAGAATTGAAGTTCCTACATGTCTGGACAAACTGCAGCCAGGCTTTGAGCTCACTTGAAAGAGAAAGGTTTGCCTGAAGTACAAGATCAAGTGTAAAACCACCTAACAGATGCTTTAATGTATGCTAAGTATTCTCTTTGCAAATTCATAGTATTCACATACCATAAATTGAATAATGAAAAATTAAAGAGAATGTAACATTTATCAGTCAAGAAAAAAAAAAAAAAAAAGTACGTTGAATGAAACTGAGAATCAGGTTGTGGGGTGAAATCTTAAGGCTCTTTGGCCTTGACTTTCTCTAGGTCAGTCAAGATGTCAAACACTAGGGGGCAGGCCGGGATTAGAAGAGGAACAATTTTTTTCTGTTAAGTCACTAGTTCTCAAGTTTTGGTTACCTTAGCATCACTTGGGGAACCTTTATTTTTTATTTTCTCTTTTTCTGGATTGAAAGACACCTTTTAATTCTCTTTCCCATATTTTCTTATTCTTATTTTTTTTGAGGCACAGTCTCACTTTGTCATCCTTGGTAGAGTACTGTGAGGTCGTCATAGCTCACAGCAACCTCCAACTCTTGCCTCAAGTGATTCTCTTGCCTCAGCCTCCCAAGTAGCTGGGACTACAGGCGCCCGCCACAAGGCCCCGCTATTCCTAGAGACAGGGTGGTGGTGGTGTCTTGCTCTTGCTCAGGCTGGTTTTGAACCCCTGAGCTCAGTTGATCCACCTGCCTCGGCCTCCCTTACAGGCGTGAGCCACCGCTCCTGGCCCCCATGTTTTCTTTCTAAATATATTTTTTATTTCAAAATATTAGAGGGTACAAATGTTCTTGTTACATGGATGAATTGTATTATGCTGAAGTCAGAGCTTTTAGCGTGGCCTTCCCCTGAATAGTGTACATTGTACCCAATAGGTAAATTTATATCCCGGGACACTTTTAGACCTTTAGAAGCCCGGGCCGCACACATGACTAATCCCTAAACATCTGTATTTTGGGAAGCTGCCTAGGAGATTCCTTGAAGGCAAGGGCAAGAACCACAGACTGGGAGCCGAGGCACAGAGGTTAAGGATAACAACGGAGAAAAGTTCCACTGGGCAGAGCCGCGCCTTTTCTTCGCGTCACCGGCCCTGGTGGTGCTGCGTGGTTCATTTACTCAACCAGGAATAGGCTAATCCTCCCTTTAACAACACGCCCCGCACAGTTGATTGCGTGGGAAGCTCTGCAGAGGTGGACTTTAGTTTCCCTTGGATTAACAGACAGGGCCGCGGCCCCGCCCCCGAACAGCGCGGCCCCGCCCCGGGCAGCGCGGTCCCGCCCCTGAACAGCGCGGCCCGGCCCCGAATGGTGTGGTCTCGCTCCAGCGCTGCTTCGCCGTCACGGCGCGGTAGTGGGGAGTGACGGTTGGTCTGGTTCTCGCTCCAGCACCTTCCTTTCCCTTTGCCGACCGCCTTGCGGGCCCAGTTTTCAACCTGCGTGCGCAGCAGGGTAACGCGATGAGGCGGGCAGCACTGCGGTAGGTATCCCGGGGTGGAGGTGGAGGAGTCTGGCAGGGCGCTGACGGGGTTCGTCAGTGCCCTCCCTCTGACTCCCCGCGGGCCGCTGCGGAAGAAGCAGGCCGAGGCGGGCGGAACTAATGCTCCAGCATTTGGGCGCTGGTCCGCTGTGACCCCGCCCGGACACAGGCCACTAGGCCTGGGCTGGGAGAATGTCACCACTTTAGCGACTTCTGGCATAGAGTTCAATATTTAAAAGCAAAGCAGTGCTTTAAGGGAGGAAGTTGGGTGTTGGCTGAAATTCCTTTCTCTTTGCTTATTAGCGGTGTGGTTCATAGCATTTTGGGGGTGGCTTTTTGTCAGAAAGCTAGTATAGTATTTGTAGTTCTACGTTACCTCCAGCCCTTTGTCCCCCTTTGGAGAACATTTTTTTGGAGGTTAATTGTTTGACCCACTTGGACTCTGACTTAAGAGTATTGTAACATTGGCAGAGATTGCAGGGTACCCGGAGGCCCTGGTGCGAAAAGGGCGGGAGTGCATTGGTTAGGACACTTGAGCAGAATGCTTTTCTGTAAATGTAATCTTCCCAGCTGTCAAAATTAAGGCCTGAGAACCTTAGAGTCTGAGGTGTGTCTGGCTCTCCCCAACCCCTTTTACCCGAGCACACTGGACTTTACAAGTTTTCTGCCTGGCTCGGTCCAAGGGTACTCACATCTACTGTCAGTGGGCCTAACCTTCTGTGTGGCCTTAGTCTGACTGACAGTGATAGTGTCAATTCTCTTGGAGGTCCTGGATCTCTCTCACTGTTCCTGGGGACCTTGCTATTAGTTGAAGGAGTTCTGCCTCTCTGGTTTATAGCACTTAAAAAAACTTTGCTATCGTATTTGAAGACAGATTGTAAATCGTTTCAAGAAGGGCTGGAGTCAACTTTAGTTAGCATTGGACATGATGTGAAAGGCCTTCTACAGACTGGGCATGGTGGCTCACACCTGTAATCCTAGCACTCTGAGAGGCCAAGGTGGATTGATTGCTTGAGCTTAGAATTTCAAGACCCAGTCTCAACTAAAAATAGAAAAACTGGCCAGGTGGGCATGGTTCTCAAGTAGCTGTAGTCTCAGCCACTTGAGAACCTAAGGCAAGAGGATCACTTGAGCCCAGAAGTTTGAGGTTGCTGTGAGCTACAATGACCCTAGGGTACTCTATCCAGGGCAACAGAATGAGACTGTGTCTCAAAACAAAACAAAACAAAACAAAACAAAAAACAAACAAAAACCCAGTAAGAAAGGCCTACAAAGCTCTACAGTCTTGTGCCTGTGCCGTCTCCCATAACCCCACATTCCTTTCTTGTGAGTCCTGTTGAACCTTAAGCAGGTAGGTACTCTGTTAGTGTCTAGTGAGAGAAAGTTCGTAAGTGAATACACACAGATGATTAGGTTCTTTGGTGGGTAACTATTATAGCTTCTTTTTTTCAGACTCACAAGAATCACCTGATTTTGTTTAATCTCAAAAGTGAGGTATTTCCTCAGAGTGGAGGGCCTATGAGTGTCATTGTCTGTTAACTGCACTGAGAATTCTTCCTTGCCACCCACTCAAAGCTTGGGACCCAGGACGCCAAAACATTTCTTTTCTTTCTTTCTTTTTTTCTTTTTTTTTTTTGAGACAGAGCCTCGAGCTGTCGCCCTGGCTAGAGTGCCATGGCATCACAGCTCACAGCAACTGCCAACTCCTGGGCTCAAGTGATTCTCCTGCCTCAGCCTCCCAAGTAGCTGGGACTACAGGTGCCTGCCATAACGCCTGGCTATTTTTTGGTTGTAGGCGTCATTGTTGTTTGGCAGGCCCAGGCTGGATTTGAGCCCGCCATCTCGGGTGTATGTGGCTGGTGCCTTAGCCGCTTGAGCCACAGGTGCCGAGCCGCCAAAACATTTCTATTCACACTTCCAGGTGACTTCTTTGACTCCCTATGCAAGCCATGGGAAAATTTGGCTCCTTGATCTTTTTTTTATTGAAAAGGTTCAATCATGACATCTTGGGACCTCAGTGTCTCAAAGGTCTCTGGATGGTTTCTTCTGAAGGTGTAACAGCTTTGCTGTATAACTCCTGAGGGTTTATCAGGGGTTAACCAGTAATCCTGGGGTACTGAAGTGTTGGATATTGGCTAAACTAGTCTCCCACCTCCTCTACCTCAGTGCTGCATATATATAAGGGAAGTGTCCTGAGATTGTGGAAAAAGCAACTGGTTCATGCATGTGTTGAAGGGGTGATCAGAGGAACTGGTTTCTGTCTAGATTCTGCCAGTGTGTCAGTTGACTGGCACTGGGGAAGAGTATCTGAAATTAGGGTCTCAGTTTCTCTGGGAGGCTGGTTTGAATTAGAATTTTTTTTAATCTTTTAAGTTTTCTTTTTCAGATTAATATAAGGGCACATATGATTAGGATACATTATTTGCATTTGTAAAGTCTGAGTTGACGCTCAGCCAGGAAGTGTGCCGTATACCCCTACATTGCACCCATTGGGTGGGAGCTTACCAATCCACCTCCCCTCTTCTTGAATTTAATTATGTTATTCTCTTATGTGGGCCTGTAGTTGTCCATCTAGTAATATTCAAATTAGTGATGGATGCTTACTTTTCAGTTGTCGAGATACTTTTCTAAGGAGAATGTTCTTTAACTCCATCCAGGTAAATACAAAAGATGTAAAGTCTCCATCTTTTTATGGCTGAATAGTAGTCCATGGTATACATATACATTTATCCCGTCATGGGTTGATGGGCACTTGGGTTGTTTTCATATTTTTGCGATCGTGAATTGAACTGCTATAAACATTTGAGTGCAAATGTCTTTATGTTAAAATGGCTTTTTTTTCTTCTGGGTAGATACCTAGTAATGGATTTGCAGTATCAAATGAAAGTTCTATTTTTAGCTTTTTGCGAAGTCTCTATACTTCTTTCCAGAAAGACTTGACTGTATTAGTTTGCAGTCCCACCAACAGTGTGTAAGTGTTCCCTTCTCTCTATACCCAAGCCAGCATTTGTAGGTTTGGGACTTTGTGATGTGGGCTATTCTTAGTGGTTAGGTGGTATCTCAAGGTGGTTTTTTTTTTAAGACAGAGTCTCATTTGTCCTACGTAGAGTGCTGTGGCATCACAGCTCACAGCAACCTTAAACTCTTTGGCTCAAGTGATTCTCTTGTCTCAGCCTCATGAGTAGCTGCGGCTACAGGCACCTGCCACAATGCCCGGCTATATTTATTTATTTATTTTTGAGACAGAGTCTCAAGCTGTTGCCCTGGGTAGAGTGCTGTGGCATCACAGCTTACAGCAACCTCCAAATCCTGGCCTCAAGTGATTCTCTTGCCTCAGCCTCTCAAGTAGCTGGGACTACAGGTGCCCGCCTATTTTTTGGTTGTAGTTGTCATTGTTGTTTGGCAGGCCCAGCTGGATTCGAAGCCTCCAGCTCAGGTGTATGTGGCTGCTGCCTTAGCCGCTTGAGCTACAGGCGCCTGGTCTGCCCAGCTATTTTTAGAGAGGGGGTCTTGCTCTTGTTCAGGCTGGTCTCAAATCTGTGAGTTCAGGCAATTCAGTTGCCTTGGCTTCCCAGAGTGTTAGGATTATAGGTGTGTGTCCCTATGCCTGGCCAACAAGGTGGTTTTGATTTTCATTTCTCTGATGATTAGGGAGATGAGCATTTTTTCATGTATGTTTTGGCTGCCTTCTTGGGAGAAGGATCTGTTCATGTCTGTTGTCCTGATTAATGAGGTTGTTTGCTCTTTTCTTGTTGATTTGCTTGAGTTCTTTGTAGATTCTGGTTATTAGCCCTTTGTCAGATTCATAGCATGCAAATATCTTCTCCTTGAATTGGGATTTTTAAATATAGGGGTTCATAGAGGTATCAAAAGAGAGTGGTTTGTGAACCTCCTGAATTAGTATATATCATTTGTGTATGAGCAAAGATACTTTGCCATCCCCACCCTGTGGGTCCACAGTTTTCATCAGATTGTCAGTTGATAAGATACCAAATTGTGGTGAAAGGTTACCAATATACTATTGGTATAAGCAACAGATTTTTTTCTTTTTGAGACAGGTTCTCACTACCTCTACCCTTGTTAGAGTGCTGTGGCGTCAGAGCTCACAGCAACCTCAAACTCTTGGGCTTAAGCGATTCCCTTGCCTCAGCCTCCCAAGTAGCTGGGACTACAGGTGCCCACCACAACGCTTGGCTATTTTTTAGTTGCAGTTGTCTTGTTGTTTAGCAGGCCCAGGCCAGGCTCGAACCCGCTGCCTTTGGTGTATGTGGCCAGCGACCTATTCACTGAGCTACAGTTGCCAAGCCAACAATTTTTAAAAAGGTGTTCAAATTATGCCTTTTTAATGCCACAGGGATATAGTAATATCCAAATTTTTTAAGGCAGCATGCCAAAAAAACCCCCCAAAAAACCCAACATGGCTCTAGGAATACAATTTTCCAAATAAATCCCAAATGTTTCACAATAGTCATCAACTACTTTTTTTTTTTTTTTTTTTTTTGGCCAGGGCCAGGTTTCAACCCGCCACCTCTGATATATGGGGCCGGCTCCTTGAGCCATAGGCGCTGCCCAGTACTTTTTTCTTTTTTTGACACAGAGTCTCACTGTGTTGCCCTTGGTAGAGTGCCATGGTGTCACAGCAACCTCAAACTCTTAACGATTAACTTCAAACACTTCTCAGTTCTCTTGCCTCAGCCTCCCAAGTAGCTGGGACTACAGGCGCCCACCACAACACCCAGCTATTTTTAGAGACGGGATCTCCCTCTTGCTTAGGCTGGTCTCAAACCTGTGAGCTCAGGGCAGTCCACCTGCCTAGGCCTTCCAGAGTGCTAGGATTACAGGCATGAGCCACTGCACCCAGCCCTGTTTTATAGTAATTTTCTCTTCAACTTCATAACAGGCGAATCTTAAAAATTCACAAAAGATCTCTAATTTTGTTCTATAAGGACTTTTTATGATAAAAAACCATTTATTCATATACTGACTGAATTATGTGGTATATAAAATATCTCATTAGCATTGTTTTTTGTTAACTTAATATTTATTAAATCATAACTATGTGTATTTGTGAGATACAATGTGACGATCTGATATACATTGTGGAATGCTTAAATCAAACTGATTAACCCATAATCATCATCTCACTTATTTTTTTTTGTGGTAAAACATTTATTTTATTTACTTATTTACTTATTTATTTATTTATTTATCTTTTTGGGACAGAGTCTCACTGTGTTGCCCTTGGTAGAGTGCTGTGGCATTACAGCTCACAGAAACCTCAAACTCTTGGGCTTTAGCAATTCTCTTGCTTCAGCCTCCCAAGTAGCTGGGACTGCAGGCACCCACCACAACGCCCAGCTATTTTTTCTTTTGCAGTTGTCAGTGTTGTTTAGGTGGCCTGGGCCAGGTTAGAACCCACCAGCCTTGGTGAATGTGGCTGGTGCTGTAACCATTATGCTACGGGCACTGAGCCTGTGGTAAGACATTTATGATATACTCTTAGTTGTTTTGAAAGGTACCTTTGCATTGTGCACATTAGGTGAGATCCCACAAAATACCCTCCCTCTACTTGCCTTCCCTCCTCCCCTTCCTTCTCCTTCTTCTGTCTTTCTTTCTGGACTAGATTTGTGTTTTATCATTGGTATGAATGTGTAAGTGATTATATATTGGTTTCATAATAGTATTGAGTATACTGGATACTTTCTTTTCCATTCTTGAGATACTTTACTAAGAAGAATATGTTCCAGCTCCATCCAGGTAAACATAAAAGATGTAAAGTCTCCATCTTTTTATGGCTGCATAGTATTCCATGATATGCATATACCACAATTTGTTAATCTATTCATGGATTGACAGGCATTTGGGCTATTTCCATGTCTTGGCAATTGTGAATTGGGTGTATTTGAGTCCCTGGTGCAAATGTCTTTGTTGTAAAATGATTTTTTTTTTTTTTTTTTGAGACAGAGCCTCAAGCTGTTGCCCTGGGTAGAGTGCTGTGGCATCACAGCTCACAGCAATCTCCAATTCCTGGGCTTAAGCTTAAGTGAAGCAATTCTCTTGCCTCAGCCTCCCTCAGCCCTCTAAGTAGCTGGGACTACAGGCAACCGCCACAACACCCGGCTATTTTTTAGTTGTAGTTGTCATTGTTGTTTGGCAGGCCTGGGCTGGATTTGAACCTGCCAGCTCTGGTTATGTGGCTTATACTGGTGTATGTATCTTAGTTGCTTGAGCTATAGGCGCTGAGCTGTAAAATGATTTTTATACAGCTCGGCACCTGTAGCACAGTGGTTACTGTGCCATCCACATATACCAAGGCAGGTGGGTTTGAACATGGCCTGGGCCAGCTAAACAACAATGACAACTGCAACAAAAGATAGCTGGGTGTTGTGATGTAGTCCCAGCTACTTGGGAGGCTGAGGCAAGCGAATTGCTTAAGCCCAAGAGCTTAAGCTGTGATGCCACAGTACTCTAGCAATGGCAACCTAGTGAGACTCTGTCTCAAAAAAAAAAAAAAAAAAGACTTTTGTTCATCTGGGTAGATATCTAGTAATGGAATTGCAGGATCTAACGGTAGGTCAACTTTTATTTCCTTGAGAATTCTCCGTACTTTTTCCCAAAAAGGCCGTATTAGTTTGCAGTCCACCAGCAGGGTACAAGTGTTCACTTCTCTCTACGTCTGTGCTAACATCTGCAGTTTTGGTATTTTGTGACGTGGGCTAATCTTACTGGAGCGAGGTGATATCTCAAAGTGGTTTTGATTTGCATTTCTCTGATGACTAAAGATGATGAGCATTTTTTCATGTGATTGTTGCCCATCTGCCTGTCATCTTCAGAGAAGTTTCTGTTAAGTCTCTTGCCCACAAAGAAATGGGGTTGTTTGTGTTTTTCTTACTAATTTGAGTTCTCTGTAGATTCTAGTTATCAGACCTTTTGTCGGAAACATAACGTGCAAAAATCTTCTCCCATGGCTCGGTGCCTGTGGCTCAAGCGGCTAAGGCGCCAGCCACATACACCTGAACTGGCTGGTTTGAATCCAGCCCGGGCCCGCCAAACATCAATGACAACTGCAACCAAAAAATAGCCGGGTGTTGTGGTGGGCACCTGTAGTCCCAGCTACTTGGGAGGCTGAGGCAGGAAAATCGTTTGAGCCCAGGAGTTGGAGGTTGCTGTGAGCTGTGATGCCACAGCACTCTACCCAGGGTGACAACTTGAGGCTCTGTCTCACAAAAAATAAATCTTCTCCCATTCTGAAGGCTGTCTGTTTGCTTTACCTGCAGTGCCCTTAGCTGTGCAGAAGCTTTTTAGCTTGATCAGATCCCAGTAATATATTTTTGATGTTCTCCTCAGAAAATATTTTCCCAGGTCAGTATCTTCAAGCGTTTTCCCTACACTCTGTTCTAGTATTTTTGTAGTTTCATGTCTTAAGTTTAAATCTTTTATCTAGTGAGAATCAATTTTTGTTAATGGTGAAAGGTGAGGGCCCAGTTTCAGTCTTCTACAGGTCGCTAGCCAGTTCTCCCAGCACCATTTGTTAAATAGGGAATCTTTTCCCCAATATATGTTTTTGTTAGGCCGATCAAAGATCAAATGATCAGATGTGGCTGGGTTCATCTCTAGATTCTCTATTCTGTTCCATATATCTACATCTCCATTTTTGTGCCAGTACCATGCTATTTTGATCCCTATAGATTTGAAGTATAACCTGAAGTCTGGTAACGTGATGCCTCCTGCTTTCTTTTTATTTCTAAGTCATTGGCTATTTGAGGTTTTTTTCTGATTCAATATAAAGCAAAGTACTATTTTTTCAAGTTCTTTAAAGCAGCGGTTCTCAACCTGTGGGTCACGACCCACAGATTAAAGGGCTGCGGCATTACGAAGGTTGAGAACCAGTGCTTTAAATAAAGTATGACATTGGTGCTTTGATAGGGATTGCATTAAATCTATATATTGCTTTGTGTAGTGTGGACATTTTAACAATGTTGATTCTTCCCAGCCATGAGTATGGTATGTTTTCCCATTTGTTAACATCTTCAGCTATTTCTTTTCTCAGGGATTCATAATTCTCATTATAGGGATCTTTCATGTCCTTTGTTAGATAAATTTCCAGGTATTTCATCTTCTTTGGCTCTATAAAAGGAATAGAGTCCTTGACTATATTTTTGGCTTGACTCTTGGTATATATAAAAGCTACTGATTTCTTATTGATTTTGTATCCTGAGGCACTGCTGTATTCCTCAATCACTTCTAAGAGCTTTGTAGTTGAGTCCCTGGGGTTTTCCAGATATAAGATCATATTATCTGTGAAGAGTGAGAGTTTGATCTCTTTTGACCCCATTTGAATACCCTTTTCCCCCTTCTCTTGCCTGATTGTGATGGCTAGGACTTCCCTTACTATGTTGAATAGCAGTGGTAACAATGGTCATCCTTGTCTAGTTCCAGATCTGAGTGGAAATGTTTTCAATTTTACTCCATTCAATATGATAATGGCTGTGAGTTTGCTATAGATGATCTCTATCAGTTTAAGAAATGTCCTATCTAGGTGGTACCTGTAGCTCAGTGAGTAGGGTGTCAGCCACATACACCGAGGCTGGCAGGTTTGAACCCAGCCTGGGCCAACTAAAATCAGCAGTGACAACTGCAACAAAAAACATAGCCAGGCATTGTGGTGGGTGCCTGTAGTCCCAGCTACTTGGGAGGCTGAGGCAAGAGGATTGCTTAAGCCCAAGAGTTTGAGATTGCTGTGAGCTGTGATGTCATAGCACTCTATCGAGGGCAACATAGTGAGACTCTGTCTCAAAAAAAAAAAAAAAAAAAAGAAATGTTCCATCTAAACCTATTTTCTTAAGTGTTCTAATCATGAAAGGATGCTGGATATTATCAAAAGCTTTTTCTGCATCAATTTTTTATTTTTGAGACAGAGTCTCACTTTGTCACCCTCAGAGGAGTTCCATGGCATCACAGCTCACAGCAATCTCAAACTCTTGGGCTTAAGTGATCCTCTTGCCTCAGCCTCCCAAGTAGCTGATACTACAGGTGCCTGCCACAATGCCTGGCTATTTTTGTTGTTGTTGTTGTTGTTGTTACAGTTGTTCTTGTTTAGCTGGCCTGGGCTAGGTTTGAACCTGCTGGCTTCGGTGTATGTGGCCAATGCTGTAACCACTGTGCTATGGGCGCTGAGCCTATTACCTCTATTTATAGTCAAGAAAACTGAGGCTCAGTGAGATTAGGTAACGTACCCATGGTCACTCAGTTAACAAGCTGCATGGTTAAAGCTCTTAACCTCAGTGCTATACTGGCTCTCACACAGGCAGGATGGGATGGTTTTCATTACTCTTCAGAAAATGCTATTATACTTCTTAGGGCAACAACAACAAAAAAATTCCTGAGTGTATCAGGTTGGACAATTAAGATTTTTGAACTCATTCTAGAAAAAGTGCTACATACCTCATTGCTGAATATCACTACTGTCACCTCAAAGTACTTCCCTTGGAAAGCTATGCACTGATGTCAGCATTCTAGTCCACCCTTCAAAGCATTTTTGGAACTCTTTTTCTGGAATGGCCATCAGGGCTATCATACAAGGTTGGACAATTAAGTTTGGGAACTCATCCTAGAAAAAGTGCTTCATACATCATTGCTGAGTATCACTAAGGTCACCTTCAAAGTACTCCCATTTGGAAAGCTATGCACTGATGCCAGTGCCTAGTTTACCCTTCAAAGCATTTTTTTCTAGGATGAGTTCATGAACTTTATTGTTAGATCTTATAGGACAACAGCTGTGATGGCCATTCCAGAAAAAGAGTTCCAACATTGAAGGGTGGACTAGGCACTGGCATCATGCATAGCTTCCCAAGGGGAGTGCTTCGAAAGTGACCGTAGTGATATTCAGCAATGAGATATGTAGTACTTTTTCTTAGGATGAATTTGTGAACTTAGTTGCCCAACCCCCTATGTGTGGTCACTCAAATATGTGAGATAGATTATGTATCTTTCGTTGGTTTGTGGTGAGCATTCAAAGTGTTTAGCCATTCACAATCAGATCCCATTTCTTATACTGGATAGATTTAATGCATCTGTTATAATTGCTAATTAATGTATTGAGGGCGTGATTTTTTTTTGCTCTTTTAGTTAATGGTAGCAATGGAAAGGATTGTTTTTTTGTCCAGCATGTTCTTTTCTTTTTTTTTTTTGAAGTTTTGGCTGGGGCTGGGCTTGAACCCACCATCCCTGGTATATGGGGCCAATAGCCTACTCCTTGAGCCATAGGCACCAGCTGTCCAGTATGTTCTTTAAAACTTGGTATGTTCATTTGCAGAATGCTAATTTCTGAGATGGCAGAATGAAGGAATACATATTATGTTTCTTTCAGTAAGGGATTTGAACCTACAAAAATACATAAAATGAAATAGTGAAAAAAATGGAAGATTCAAATCATGTTCTGAGAAAATGCAAATTGGATACTCAAGAGCAAGAAGATTGAAATACCAAACTATGTATAAAAGTACAGAAATGGAAAATATATTGTGAGAAAAATAAAGCCAAAATAAATGATCGAGGCCAGGATTGAAGAATAGACACAGATCCCAAACCCCCAACCCTCTAGCAAGCTTTTTGGTCTTAGTGAACCAGCAAGAATTATATTGCAGCCCACTTAATGACTGGATGACTAAAGTGTTAAATTAGCCAGCAAGAATGTGCTCATATTTATGTATTCTTTGCTATTAGATTAGGTAACTTGGCAAAAGGAGAAGGATTTGTTTTAGCTATACACAAATGTCAAAACTACATGTAGATTTTATAAAATATTTATACTGAGAGACTTTCTCTGGATGCTGTCATTAGAGGAGAAATCCATAGGAGCTTGGACTTTACAGAGAACTAATAATATACTTTTTTTTGGTTCATTTACTAGTTAGGATTTGGTTAGAATTTACTGGTAACGAGCTAGAATGAGTGATAGTATCTTGGGTTCTTGACCTATTCAATGCTTTTCCTTCTTCAACCATGCGCTCAGGTATTAGCTTGTTAATATTATATGTGTGTTACCCCTAACACGATATTGTGCGGTTAGGAGTCAGCACTTAGTGAACCAAAATCAACTTATTTTGGGACAATATATTAGGCACATTTGGGTAAATAGCTTTTATTTTATTCCTTTGAGGATCTGGAAAATTTTTGTGCAAGTCCAATAAATAACTTTCTTTGAATCTGGAAAGGGCTAATTCAGTGTTCAAAGAAGATTTGGGTTAATCTTATTTATTGAGGAACTATTATGTGATAATAAAGAACAAAATAAATGTTCATAGTTAATTTGCTCAGTTGTTTACCAGATAGATTCTGGGCTTCTGAAGCTAATAGAGCTAGAATAAATCCATTAAACCTGGTTGATATCTTTTATTTATTTTGTAGATAATTATGTAATTGGTTTCTGCTCTCAAGAAATATTTATTCTACAGAGATAATTTATGGAGTGGCCTCATATGTAAATACAAATGTACTTGTGAAACAGTTATTGAGATGCCTACAAAGCAATATATACTGAAGGTGTGGTATGGCCAAACACTCTGGGAGGGAGCGTAGGTCTTTGGGGTTGCCATGGACGAAGCCATGGAACCTACTCTGAATGTGTTTTATCTTTTTTTTTTTTTTTTTTAATAAAAAAATCTCAGAATATTATGGGGGTACAAACATTTTGGTTACATAAATTGCTTTTGTACAGTTTGAATCAAAATTATGGTGACTAGTCTTCTAAGTGAGGTATCATAAGAACGTTTTATCTTGTTTTATAGGGTTTGTACCTTGAGCAAGGGGCTGCTTGCTCCTGGCAGACGACTGAATCAAGGATGCCAGGACTCCAGGAAACAGGGAACCTTCCACATTCGTGAAGGCAAGCATGATGTTTACCTTTTGTTCTTGTGTGGTAAAAAACCCTGTTTTACTTTTATTTTATTTATTTATTTATTTTAATAACAAAATTGATAAGACTGATTTTATTTTCAAGTTTTTGGAAACCCTGTTTTACTTTTATTTGGGAGGTATATAGAACAATAGTTCAGGCAAAATGAGGCAAATTAAAGAGATATTTAAAAAAAAAAAAGATCTTTCATAAACATCTCATTTATAAAATGACCAGGATAGCTAGCTATATAATAGCTTTGGGTAGCAATCATATTCAGATTTTGAATGATTATTCTTAGGAGCCCTGGGGACTAATTTCTTTTAGTTTTTTTAGAGGGACCCTGCTAATACATACTTAAAGTTAATTTCAATTACTAATGTGATATGCAAACATACTTAAAGTTAATTTCAATTACTAATGTGATATGCAAAGTATGGATTTGTCTTTTATCAATTTAGGAGTATTCTTTATAATTAAAACTGTAATTTCTTTTAATGGTCCAAATACAGGTGTGTGCAATATATGTAAATAAAATTTAAAATTCGACTTTCCTTCTTGGCCCTCAGCACCTGCCTCTCTCCTTACACTGACTAAACTGGTAATAATCATTTTATGTCAGTGAATATCAGTAGTCTGTGTACTGTTAGGGGTACTTTTTGTCCATTCTTTTATTCAAGGAACCTTAGGAGTTAAAAATCAGAAACACCATTAAATTGCTATTTTTTTTTGTATTTTTCTATGATTTAATTGTAATTAGAGCGTATACCAAATTTGTGGTATATACATAATTGATAGAAAAATCAACTGTTTTTTTAAGTACCTGTTAATATATTTGGTTTTGATCAGTTAGTTATTGAAAGACCAAGGATGGCTATAGTTAATTTCCCATAACTGGAATATGTCCTAGAACAAAATGTGAGTTCAATACATTATTTGAAATACTGTAGGTTTATTTTTTAGTTTTGAATTACTTTTGATTCTCTAATTGATTTTCCCTTTATTCATATAGCACATCCACCTATACATGTGAATCATGGTGTGTGGTAATTAGTATTATCAGCTTTTCTTTTAAGTGCTTAAATTTTGTTAACAATAACTTTCTGTTGCATTTTTTGGCAGTAGGCATTAACTAAAATTAAATTGCTTTCTTTGCCTTACCTTGATTTAAGTCTTTGCTTTGCTTCATTTTTCTGGCTCAAACTTTTATAACAATTAGAGTAGAAATATATGAGAAGTCGATTATAATGAGACTCAGATTTGTATATTAGGATTTGGTTTTATTTTATTTATTTATTTATTATTATTATTATTTTTTGAGACAGAATCTCATTTTGTTGCCCTCGTAGAGTGCCATGGTGTCACAGCTCACAGCAATCTCCAACTCGGACTTAAGCGATTCTCTTGCCGCAACCTCCCAAGTAGCTGGGACTACAGGTGCCTACCACACGCCTGGTTATTTTTTTTTTTTGTAGTTGTCATTATTGTGTAGCACATCCAGGCTGGGTTCGAATCTGCTATCCCCAGTGTATGTGGCCGGTGCCCTATCCACTGGGCAACCAGCGCTGAGCCTGGATGTTAATATTTGGTCCCTGATTTAAGTAATTTTTTTTTTTTTTTTGAGACAGAGTTTCATAGCAACCTCAAACTCCTGGGCTTAAGCAATTCTCTTGCCTCAGCCTCCCAGTAGCTAGGACTACAGGCGCCCGCCACAGCGCCTGGCTATTTTTTTGTTGCATTTGGCCTTGGCCGGATTCAAACCCACCAGCCTTGGTGTATGTGGCTGATGCCATAACCACTGTGCTATGGGCACCGAACCTGAATTAAGTAATTCGATCTAATACTGCTTATAAGGAGATAGGTGGGGATTCTGTTTATAATATGTTCATCATAAAGGGACTAGTCTGCTGACACTCATCCAATCCCACTGGATGTATAATTTAAGCTATCCTTTTTTGTTTATATAAACTGTAGTGATTTGCACAGGTATTCTTTTCTGCACTAAGGAGAGAAAACAATTGTTTCAGATTTTTAGGGAGTAGAGTCCTGATCCTTTCTCTGAGGTGTTTGTTGTGGCATTAAATGAAAATTCATGGATCTTTAAATCTTTTGAGTGCATGAATTGCTTTTTATAGTTCTTGAGCTCATTGCCATGATTCTCATACATTTCTCTTATTTCTTCATTTCATGGAGTGACCTCTTTATTTTTATTTCAGTTCGAGATAAATTGCGGGAGATAGTAGGAGCATCTACAAACTGGAGGTATATACACTTTTGTGTTCATTCTTTCATCCCTGAGGTATCATTATGCTAGATTTTACGCTCAGTTGTTAATCCCATTGTAGGGATGGGGAACTCTGTGTTTGAGAAAGGTTGAAAAGTTTTGTTACTAGAGGAAAAGATCAATGTTTCGACATATTCATTAGTTGATGAATTATCAAGAAATAATGTGATTTACACATATTTTTTATTTTTCAAAGTACATTCAGGTATATGATCTCACAGATTCTTATAACAAAACTTGTGATGTGCTTATGGCATATGTTCTCGTTCCTTTTTTACACACGATGAAACTGAAACTCAGAAATAAAGTGTAAGAGTTTGGGACTTGAACCCAAGTCTCTGGTTTTTATGTTTCATGCAGTTTGACTCCTTTATTGCTTCTCTGTCAGTTCAAAATCAGCCAGGTCTCTTATAATATGTTTTGCGCTCTCTCAGTATTTTCCTGTTGTAAAATAGGATCATACCCTTCTTGGTGCACAGAATTGTGAGGCTAAAATGAGATAAAAATAAAAAGTATGAGTGATCACTAGATATACAATAATCTATTCTTGTTATTGAAATTATCTAATGACTTATTTTTAAAATATATGAAAAATTTCGGTTTACTAAAAAGAAGAATGAATACCTATGTATCCACCACCTGGACTCAATACTTATTAACATTTTGCCACATTTGCCTATATATATATGCTGAACCTTTTTTCTAAGTAAATTATAGACATCATGACACTTCAGCATTTCTTTCCTTCTTCTTTTTTTTTTTTTTTTTGAAATCCCCTTATCTCCTAAGAGCATGCATTTCTTTCGTTCTTTTCTTTTTTCTTTTTGTGTGTGTGTGTGTTTATGATTTAATAAAAAAAAAAAAAAAAAAAAAAAAAACTTGCAGAGGCTACTTTCCCACAGTGTCCTCACATGGTCAGGAGAGGGAGAGTGAGTTCTTATAAGGATACTAATGCTATCAGATCAGGGCCCCACCCTTATTAGTTCATTTAACCTAATTACCTCCTAATGACCCCACCTCCAGATATAGTTACCTTAAGGGTTAGAGCATCAACATATGAATTTGGGAGGGATGAAGTTTAGTCTGAAACAGCATGTACTTAGTAAACTGTAGCTGCTGTAATTATTATTATTGCTCTATAAAGTACATGGCCATTCTGGAATCAAACTGATATCCTAAATCCTGAGTCTGACATTTCAGACTCAGGCCCTTTTACATCTTCTGAATCACTGCACCAGCTCCTAGCAAATGCCCTTTACTGCTCAGAGCACGTTTACTTCTTTCTGGCTGAGGCTGACACTGTTAGTGCTCCATCTAAATCCCCATGATTTATTTTGCCATTTCTGCACCCCCAGGTCTCTGTGCTTCTGCCTTCCATGGCCTGTGCCTGCACCTGTCTTTAAGAACTGCCTTTGAGCTGCTGGGACTTTTTTTTTTTTTTTTTTTTTTAAGCAGGAAAACAAATTTATTGCGTCAAGCAAATTCTTATATAGAGCGTGGAGAAGGGGCGGGGAAAGAAGGTGGGGGATGAGGTGCGTGACAGGGTTGGGCCAATGGCATGGTACCACGTTGGCTGTATCTAGGTAGAGGCAGTGTCAGGCCGGGCCTTGCTGAGTCATTGCTACGTGGAAGTAGCTCGATGGATCTACATCTAGTCAGGCTCAGGAAGTTGCACTAGGCCTCAGGCACATGGCAGGGCC